>BQNB010093157.1:0-26439 GCA_026074375.1 Tanacetum coccineum | reverse complement strand
TACCTCAGCCACATTCCATCTGTACTTAACATTTTCGGTTTTAATATACTTTACCGAGGTAACCCTTTACCCAAAAAAAAATCTTTCATCGGCTCTTTGGCTATTTGCTTGCAATAAAGAAAAAATGAATTGATCTCCAATTGGGATTTTTTTCCCCACAAATTCCCGCAGGTTAGGAAATGGGCTTTCTTAAGTTAAGAAAAAGGCTTTCCATTGCTTTTTCTATTAGCGCACCGACTTGCTGGCATATTATTCTATAAAGAGTGTTTTTTTTTTAATTTTGTAATTGTCGCATTAATATATGTAATACTCAATAATTGTTGGTTTATGAGTCGTTAAACCCGCGCTTCGCTGCAGGACGGTTAGCAAACGTCCATTGTATTTCAGATCATATACATGTACAGCTTGAATCACTGAATGAATTACATTCAAATACTGGTTTTCTATAAGCTTCATATGTAAAGTTCCAATAACTCTACCAAGAGAAGGCATCAGCCTTTAGCTATGGGTTTGTTAATTCACTAATGGGTGATCAAGTATTGCAATTGTACTATACTATTATCCACTACAAACAACTGAACATCCTTTCTTGCAAAAAAAATTAATGAGTAAGTTTGGGTGATACATAAAATGTAACTAAAGGTAACCATCCTTTGTGCTTTAGGTCTGATGAATACCATCAAGGTTAATTGTGGGTTGGAACATTATCAAGAGACATGCATAAGGGTTACATATTTTGTGTACAAATAAAAGTTAAAAAAGTTATTAGGAGCATACTTGGCTGGTGGTTTGATCACATATTTGTTTCTCTTGGCCGAGTTATGTAGCTTTTTATCACTCAAATCATTTGAAGATGAAGACTTGTCATTTTATTGAAGATTAAGCATAGGATAAACAGTTTCTCAGTACCCATGTTTACCGCTGA
This sequence comes from Tanacetum coccineum, assembly GCA_026074375.1. Lineage (NCBI taxonomy): Eukaryota > Viridiplantae > Streptophyta > Magnoliopsida > Asterales > Asteraceae > Tanacetum > Tanacetum coccineum. The sequence continues at coordinate 25,514 of BQNB010093157.1, read as the reverse complement.
CCCTCATCGTCTCTGGCTCGCAGCTACCACCTGGCAAGCTAAGGCATAGATTGTTGATTAAACTTTCTGTCGTATGTCATAAGTTAGCTTCAATATGTTTATAATACTTTTTACAACTGTAAATAGTAGAAGAATCCACACATGTGATCATCTTAACGCTCATTCCGAGATTCAAAGCCCTTCTAATTGTCTCTGTACTGTCATGCTTGGGTAGGTCAAAGAGAGGCATGAGTCGGATAAAGTCCTACGAACCTCCTGGGCTTTCCTTCTTTCAATCAGGGACATCCTGTTAAAAAAATGTTAGAATACAAAGAAAAACTTACGTTGAAGGGTCTTTTTGGCCTTGGAGAACTTTATTATACCAGTTTTATGCTACTGCAAGGATCTCAAACCACATTCAGCAAACTTATATATTACGTGATGGACCATATGCTCAATGTCATTGTCTGATTTATTGTATGCGAGATTCAAAGTCTGAGAACCATAAAAAAACGTGTGGTCAATGTCAGGGTTATTATGCTAAAGATGCAAAACCTGAGAGCCACAAACATGTCATTGATGATATACCTGTTTAGGGGCACCTTTACTGACACAATGCATATTATGTTCACCATCAATATATGTCAAAGTTGTCCGTTAGCCAGTTGGACTGAATGGAAGGAAATGGACCTCCTGGATGCCAGACCTTGCCAAGATAAAAAAATAATATGATCTTATTATATGGCAAACAACATAGACTGACAACAATACAACTAAACAGAGTAAAGTTCCAATTCCCCAGCAGAACAATTTTCATAATGGAGACGTGCCAATGTAAGTTCAACTACTTCCTGACTCCATAACAATGGTCATACATTTTCCGTTAATGTGAGCAATGGCATAGACAATAATCAGGTCAAAAGTCTACATTTTCTAGTTTTTCTCAAAGGTGCTACTTTTGACCCATTTTACCCATTCTGACCCGCAAGTTCATTAGCTATCAAGATTTCCTTTAATCACTTTTCTTAGAATTGGAGCCTCAATTTACATTTAAATACGAAGTTTAGAGATATCGTTTCTTGGTTATCAAAATTACAAACTTTTAAGTAAGCATAAGATTGAGATCAATTAAAAAATAAGTAGAAAGTTACATGGAGTATAAATACCATGCCGAGTTTCGTAAGCCAAACACACCCGAATCCCGAATGGGGCCTACATATGACATTAACGTGAGAATTTTTGCGTCACAAATAAGAATTTAATTGGTTACAATCACAACCCCTAAACACAAACTTTGGAAAGAAATGAATACCAATCAGCCTCTCAAATCCTATCTTTTCATCGGGCTTCCTTAGAGGATAATAGAGATGCAACATGTAGCAAACAAATATCAAATCTTAGCAACAAAGTGTGTAATGTTTAAATTATATGAGTTTCTAAATACTACCCAAAAATATGAAAGTGTATATATCTATACTTAATCAAGATCATTGTTTCAAGGACTACCTCGGTACTCGACATCATTAATGACCAATGTTGGCAAATAGCAGTTTTCCATTCTCCCTTCTTTCTCTTTGATACTCTCATTCAATAAATCAACAACTTTTTTTTGCGTCTACTGCAATCAAACAAAGGTAGGAGCTTATAATTCAACATACGAAAAGATAAAACTTTTATGACATTTTGATGGCATAAACTTTTAAACAATTTACAAAAGATTCCATCAAAATCAAAGTTTATAAAGCATTTTATCTTCAAATTATATACAAAAGATTTAAACTTTAGCTGAGTTTTAAATAGAACCAACATTAACAGCAAACAAAACTAAAATCATTAAACAAATCCATACCTTCTTCCATCCTTTGTGATATGATTACTGCAGAAGAAGCGAATGGTTCTTCATCTCATCTCCAAATTGACAGTTGAACCCTATGATAAGAAAAAACATCAAAGCTTATATTTTTTATGGCACGGTTTTAAAGCTTGAACATTATTTTATTTCTGACATCAACTATTAACAATTAAAACACCTCGCATCATTTTACACCTTAAATCTTTCAAAGCCAAGTTTAAAAAAGTGTTGTTTCATTCTTAGTAAGTTGGCAGCACGCAACAGTTTGTGTGGGTCAATCCAGACTCATATGACTAAATATGACCAAAACACATCAATTTGTGAACATATTTTTTTTATAAAATTGATGGTGAATTTACCTGTGGGTTTACTTTAAAAATTTTCTGCCCTCGTTTGACTGTCTCCACCAAGTACTCCTTCATAAACATACCCTTGTCAGCTTCTTGACCTTTATCCATGGCCACAGCTCCGGAACCTCCATGATGCACTTGTGGCCGCATGATATCAGTTTTGGCTCCACTACTAGTTCTTTGGTATCCCAACATCAGGAGTAGTAGCTAGAAAATCTGTAACACCAAGGGAAATACAAACAAAGTAAAAGCATCTTAGAAGTTTAGGTAGTGAAGCAATTTTATGAACCTTATTTAGTAAAGCTTACCAAATATCTTTATACTTACTGAAATAATCAGAAAAGCAACACCTCAACCTTAATTATATAAAAATCAATCTCAAACATCCTTAAAACTGCTTATATGATGTCTCAAAACACAATAAGCACATAAGCAGCAGTAATAAGCAATCCTAGAGACCCCCTAAACGAATTGAACCTTCAATTTGGTAGAAAAAAAACAAACTATTATGTATGTTTATGAAATTTGTCAACAGTCGTCTCGTTATTTACGTGGTAATAGACATTCTAGGATGACCGTACATAGACGTATAGTAATACATACCGTTTTACGATGGTGTTCAAGGCCTTTCTTGGAGACTACATTTTTCTTCATTTCTTTTTTCACATATCTTAGAGCGCTCCATTTCTTTTTCAATAGCTCATAAGAGGTGCCAACCTGTGCCAAATTTGTCCAAAAGAAACTTTGTTGTCAATAAGGTAAAACTCAATTGAGAAATAAGTGTTTGAAACAGATGTTAAAATCATACAATCTGTTACAACCATATAACATAAATACTACAAACAGATTTTAGATATAATTTGGAAGACAAAACGGTTCTAGTAGCCTACTAACTCTTTACATCTCCATATTTGTAACTCTTAAAAGTACTAATCTAAAAGCAAAAAGGTATGCAGGGACAATTTTAGGAGATTTCTTGTAATGCAACAAGAGTTCTCCAACTGATGTATAGGGCCTATAGGCTACTTGACGTTGGAACCTGAACTAACTTGGTTTTCTCAATGTCGGTGATACCTAATGCAAAAAGCTTTCACATTAATTGTTTTCACTTTTCAGCAAGTTATTTCTAGCATGCTTCAAAAAATTATAATAGATTGTGGTGATTTGGCACATGTTTTATCATTCGATTCTTTTTGTTATGATTGCAGTACTTCATGTCCAAAAAGAAAATAAGATACTACAAGTACATAGCATACTGTATATATATTGTTCTAAAAAACTATCTAAAACCAAAGCAAAAGAACACAATGAGGAAACGTTAAGCTCACTTTTGTTGCTCAGCCTCCTTATCATCTAACCATTTTTTTAGACTCTCTGACTCCCACCCACTAACGATCTGCATACATAGATTAATCAAGAGGCAAAAATGTAGGTATACATTAGATATTAATAATAAATATTTATTAATTTCCATATTTCACTTAATTAGCTTCTACATTTCGGCTTATACTTCATAAGCCGAAATTTTGTGGCTTATTTTGAGACTTACGGGCTTATATTAGTTTATCATATCACAATAAACTTATATGAGTTTATCATATCATAATAAACTTATATTAAGCCCATAAGTCTCAAAATAAGCCACAAAATTGGGGCTTATGAAATATAATCCAAAATGGGCTTATGTTTCATAAGCCGAAACAAACACCCCCTAATACATATGGTATTGTTTTAGCTTACTTTTCTAGCTTAGGGACTTATTAAAAATCAAGAATATTAAACATGAACAAATACAAACATAATAATCTGTGCGAGTGTTTCAATGAAGCCAAAAAGCTTATTACTTTAAAACGGTTGAATAAGTAGACAGTACCTCCAATTTTGGAAATCCACGTCATGATTCTTGTAGTCGCATTCACATAATAAGTCCATTTAGTTAAATAATAGCAGGCTAAATAAGCACCTAATCCAAACGCCTGCCCTCATCTTCCATTCTCAGTAATTTGGATAAACCAAAAACCCTATTTTTAAAAACTACAAAATTAAACACAATTAAACCACCATCCAATTCTAACTTATTTAAACCCTCATTTGATTTCCCATATTTGAATTTAAGACATTTTCAAAAACTTAAAAAATCCAAAATTAATATTAAAAAATAATAATAATAATTAATGTGTATACCTTTATTTTATCATCATAGCTGACGAATTCCGAACCACTTTATGTATCAAAAAGTGACATCCAATAAAATAAGCCAATCCAAAGAACCTCCTAAATCATTTTCCAACCGCACCTAAACCCATCAAGTTTCAACTTAATTAAATCCCAATTTCAATACCCCAATTTCAAATAACCAAAATCTAAATAAATAAATAAAATACATGCAATTTTAGGGCCTGGGTTCTTACAATTGATGTTATGCGTCATGAAATTGATCAAATATCTACTGCCTTGTTCTGTCGTCCGACATAAGGTGATGATGAACAAATTCATTAATCTACCCGATTGATCTTTCTAGATTCTTTGAGGCGAGAGAGAAGAAGAATGGGAGAGATCTTGGGGGGTGTTAGAAGTTTTGTCTGTGGGAGAGATCTTTGAGGTGGATGGCATATTTTCATACCACGTGTTCTACCAAACCATATATTGATAGTGGTGGAGACGGTGGGTGTGAATGAATGGGGCGGTGGAGTTAACAGGCCAAACCAATTAGTTGGATCTGGGCCGGGTTCTAGGCTGGGTTGTGGCCAGGTTAATCGAGGCGGGTCAGGGCACCGTTTGGCAGACGAAGTTCCTAACAATTGTATAGTTTAATAATGACCTTGTTTTGAAATAAATAGGACGAGCAAATTAAGATGGTGTGCAATTTAATTTGATTGCATTGCCACGTGTGACCATATTAACCTTGTTTTAAAATAAATAAGACAAGCAAATTAAGATTTCGAGCAATCCACTTTGCTCGTATATGACACGTTAAAAAAATGCGCGTGTAATGATCTAAATGATGACATGCATTTAATCATGACGAGCAAACTATATTTGCTCATAGAATAGTTTTTGATAACACAAATTTCTGAAGTCGTATTTGATAATCCACTTTCCAATGTGTCTAGTCCTGAAATTTCCTCTTATCGTAAAGCATGTAAGAGAGACTTCTAACCAGCAGATTGACAAATCAAGAGCCTAGATAAATGGTGGAATTTACGTAAATATTCTAAAAATCAAATTTATTAATTAATTTAGAAATAAAAAAATGTTATAAAAGTCTTTTTACACACAAAGTAGTCAACAAATTGTGATAATTTTATCAGTTATTGGAATTTGCAAAATTGGGCTTTCAAAATCAATCACGCCATTAGGCTGACCCAGGACATACCTATATTGATGTTGGGGTGACACGAGCTTAACTCGATTTGAAGTCATGAAGTGTAAATTTTTCTGAAAAATTGTCAACTTTTGGTATTGGTAATCTCCGATATTTTTTTTCGCTACTTTCGCTCCTATGGTATAATTTTAGTTAACTCAATCAATTGTGCAACATCTTCTCAAAACTTTTGGATTTGTCCCTAAGCGGACAACAATGGTCCCTCGTGAGGAGTACATAAAACATGAGTGCCATTGTGGGGGCACTTTGGTGGCGCGAGAGCTAAGCAAAAAAGACGGACGAAAGATGAGAACCTTAACATTGGGTTTATGTGCAAAAGTTGGCCCATTATTTGTTTTTATAATTAATTAATTGATTTGTGATTGTGTCGTTATTTTTCAAGGTATGCTTATAAAAAGTGAGTAATTTAATGAAAGGTGAGTGTTGAGATAAATTTACGTGGACTGCCTGAGCTTGGTAAAAGTGGCCTCAGCCTTAATGAATATCTGGACCGACTTGGTTCCTTCGGATCTTGATCCTTCGTCTCCTAGCTAAAAATAAGAAAGAGCACCGTTAGCTCGCCCCGGGGTGTTAATCCAGGACCAACTCCGGCGTAAGAGTAAGTATGGTGATACGAGATAAATATAGAGAATATAAAGTATGGTCCGGAGTAGGTGTTGTGTGTTTCGTCATAGGGAAATGTGCTTTCCCTTTATACTATTTAGGATTCGCTACAAGACATAACCGCGAGGCTCTCTCTTGGTACGATTTGTCAGCTACGTGTCATTCCAAGGACAGTGGTCCTTCACATGGACTGTACCTTTGTCGGATTGTCCTTCGATACCGATTCGCTAGGACGGAGCTAATAACTCCGAACCTGATATGTCCTTCGACATACCAGCTTCTCCGGAGTTCTAGTGATGACTCCAGACCTGACATGTCCTTCGACAAGTCAGCATCTCCGGAGTGTTTGCTTAGTTTAGCCTGTGTTAGTTTGGCAGGAGTATCTAAGCTATATTTCTCCTCCTGATATTCTGAGGGAGACTATACCTTATCATGTCCCCCCCAGTCTAGTATCTGTCAAGCTAGCTTGTCAGTGCAACACTTAAGTGTGTTATGCGTCATTAATGTTCTGCATATGCGAACGTGGCTTGTTTATCGTCCACACGTTTTCTTTGTGACGTGTCATGCATTAAAGGTAACTTCCCAATCGTCGCGTCTTTTCCTTCTTTCCCTATAAATAGCAGCCTCTGTTTTACTTTTTGCTTTACCCTTGCTATAGTAAAAAACTCATATTATTTCCAGAGCTATTGTTTTTTCTTTCTGTTGCTGCTTATTTTGCTCCGGATTCTTCCTTTTCCTATGTATCTTTTTCTTTCCTTCTTATTTTTTCAATTATGGCCAAAAAGGATATGGATCTGTACCATTTCCGACTCACCCAGGATGACCTAAACGATCTGATCATTAAATATAAGATACCCCGTGACCTTCACCCTCAACTTCCTTCCGAAGAATTATGATGTTCGAGCTTCCGGACGATGCCATTGGTATTTATCATCGGATGTTTGATTTTTCTGGTGTTTGCATTCCTTTTTCTTCGTTCCTTCTGGCCCTTATCAAACATTACAAGGTTCATTTCTCTCAGTTAGGCCCCCTGGGCTTGAATAAGGTAATTACTTTTATGGTTCTTTGCCGGTCATTGCAAATAGAACCAACGGAGGCATTGTTTAGGGTTTTCCATACTTTATGCAAACAAGGTGATTGGTTTTCTTTTGCCAAGCGTCGTGCTCCTTCTCCGGTTTGCATTGATGATAATCACTCTTGTATGAAGCATTGGAAAAGTGGTTTCTTCTTGATCGAACGGAGGGCCATTTGATGAGGTGTCATTTTATACACTTTTGTGGGGTCGTTTAACCCCCTAAATCGTGCATTTATGCCAAAATAGGTACTTAATCATTCTTATTCAGGTATTTCTCATTTGGAGGGCATTTGGAAGAATTACACGTGACTTGGGCACATTTAGAGAAGAAACGACCAAGACTACGGACCTACACCAACATTTCTCAAGATTTTGTTCTCAGCAACTGGAGACGGCGTCACAGTTTCTACGTGACGCCGTCACAACACATCCCACGACGACATCACACTTTCCACGACGGTGTCAGAGATCACGACCCAACCCATTATCTAGAATATTCTCTTTCATGACGGCGTCACGACTAAAACGCGACGCCGTCACAGCGATTTTCCTATATATACAAACCCGAATTTAAGGTTTTGGGTGTGTAACTTTAGAGTAAAAAGAGGGTACGAACCCTAGTTCGTTTAGCAGCTGTTAGGGATGATTTTAGGGCCTAAAAACCCTATTGTACTTCCACCAACTCATGTTTTAATCAAGTAAGGTTTATTTAATTATTCAATATGTCTATGTGTTGTTTGATTCATCTATGTTCTTGCTTTATCTATAACATGCTTGGCTAAACCTCCTATTGTGTTTATTTATGATTGTATGAAATCTAGAATGTAGATCTTAGTGGTGTTGCTTCTTGTGATGGATGTGCATGTTAGGTCTTAGAAAAATAGCTTTTGTCTGTATCGCTGTTGATATGTCTAGGGAAACATGATTGTGTAGAAAGGATACCATCGGGTAACAGTCTTCATACTACCTTGCCCCCTAATATGGTTAATCCACTCTTAATATATTTCACATGCACTTAGTATACCCTTAGGGGCCTTGTAATAGTCTTCATACTACCTTACTTGTGCGTTTCCTTAACGGAATACTAAGTAGACGGTGGGTTTGTGTAATTCATTCATGACTTAGGAAATAATTACATAGATCATCACAAGTGTGACAAAGCAACAACACTAGGAGAAGCAATCTAGGGAGTAATACATGATTAAATAAACATAGTCTTTTATTATATTATTATCACCATTAGCATAGTTGTTATTTAGTTTAATAGCTAAAACCAACCAACCTATCAAATATATGATTTACTTGCTTTCCATAAAACATAAAAATACTAAAATAATCTTCTCACAACCCTTAGAATTCTATTAGACCGTGATCAAGCCTTCCCAACCTATTCCCTGAGTGAACAAACAACCCCCCGAGTCTTGCCTATACTACTACAATGATTAGGTGCTCTGGCTAGGGAGTTCTAAAACTTCATGTAGAAGTCCTACGACGACCGCATCAAGTTTTTGGCACCGCCGCCTAGGGAATAATTAGGTTCTGATCATAGTTTAGCTTAGCTCTACTCATTTGAATCCTTTCAAGTGAGATTTTAATTTCGTATATTAGCTTTCTTGTAGTTTATCTTTTTCTTTATGCCCTTTGTTCGTAACATTTGTAATTTTGTAAATTAGAATGAATAGGTATGGTTATTCTAGCGTAGGTAGGTTTGATGTATTCTTCCGTGATCAACTCTTGGTGTTCCAACAACATCAATATGAATCTCTCTACGATTCGTAGACTCGTTTCAAAGACATAATCCGAAAAGTCCTGAATCATGGCCTTATTATATGGACCCTAATTGAAATCTTTCTTAAACATCTTGACTCGTTATCCAGCCATATCATCAATTTGACAGCAGAAGGGGATCTTAGGAAGTTTAGTAATATAGGAGCATGGTATGCCATAAAGGATTGTGCCCAATATGATAAAAAAAAGTAACAACCCAACAAGCGCTATTTCTGATAAAACAATAGCAAATCCAAATGCTTAAATAGTTGGGGATGATATGGTTAGGGTACAGGTACCTAGGTGCATGGCATGGTTAGATTATGATGAGCATGTAGATAGCCTAAGTACGATGGATAATGAGGTAGGAGTTACAAGCCTTAAGAGTACCACACAAACCCTACCGTCATTTGAGGAATACACACCGCCCGTGACCTACCCGAAAGAAGTAGAAAAGACTTTAGGGAACCCGATAGAGGTAGAACCTTTGAACGAAACAAAACTAGAGGAAGTAGGCTTGAATTGTAATCACAACACTCCTCTTAGTTCTAGGGAAGTTCCTAGTTTTGATGGACCGGAGCCTCAACCTTTACTCAATAGTCCATCCTTATATGCAAGTCTAAGAGACGTAATAGGCCTCGAACCACCCATCAAACCACATAGTCTGGATAGTTCTAGGATGAAGGTAGTAGATTATTTAACAACTCAAACACCGCCTTCACCTCACGTGGCAAATTCCCATCCTAAGGGTGTGTATAGTTATTATAACCCATGTATAGATGACCCTAAGAGCCATTATGGATTTAAACTGGGTTTATTAGGAAAAAGTGTATCCCGGTGTTGACATTTCAAATTAGGAGATATTTGATGATGATTGGGGATTAGAATCTAAGGAAGTTTCTCCTCTAGGAGAAGAACTTAGTTTATTTGATAGGCCATATGAAGTAGAGAGAGGTAGAATTCTAAAAGCACACCATTTAGAGTCTATTCTTCAAAAACAAATTTCTCAACGTATGGCTCCTTCTTACCACGATGGTATGTACCGTTACTATCACCCGCACTTGAACTCAATTGTAGGGGAACCCTTCCTTTTATGTGTTAAATAAGGGTAGAGTCAAGCTCGTGACTCGAACAAAAACAAGCGAGGCAACCCAATATTTATTTTTCCCGCATATTAGGAGTGTCTTGTGTTTTAATTCTTTATTGTTTGTTTTATTATGTTTAAATTATTTTGTAATCATGCTTTGTTTCTTATTTGCAATTAAAGGTATTTTGCAACAATAAGTGTAGGGGAATTTATTCGGATTTTGAGCCAAATTCAAACATGTTAAATGAATTGTTTAGATTAATTCACGTTAGTTTCGAGTCATATGATTGAATTGTTAAATCTCAGGTTTTATGCAGCCATTTGTATAGGAATTAACTTTATGGTATCAGTGCTAGGATATTTTTCATCAAAAACAAACATTTCATTTTCACAGATGTGGTGACGGCGTCCAAAATTGACACGCGACGCCGTCTCCTTCGACTTTTGGACGGGGGTCACAAAAACCCTGATGGCGTCAAACGCCCAAGTCCAGAAAACTTAAAGTTTTTAATTGTTTTTGAAAATAAACTTGCATAACATTTAATATATGTATTCTTCTGTTATAAACCTGCAAAACCTATTGAGTTTAACAATTCTCTCATCCTATCTTTACTGTAGGAATTATCATAGGACTCAATGAGCATTATAGAATTATAGTCCTATTGTATATATCAAAGATACTATGAGAGACAATAACTGTGATACAAAATATTGATGCGGAAATATCAATATCTTACCATGTTGAACTCTAGAAACAAATATCAACCTTGCTATTACATTTTACTATTTGATTGTAAATTCTCAATCCAACTGCTTATGTTTACAATAACTATTCTATTGTTCTTTTATAAGCTTAAGGAACACCTAAAAGCGTTAAGAGATAATACTTATATCTTCCTTTCGATTCAACGATAAGTGATAACTATTACTATAAATAACACAGATTAACTGTTGGTCAAACAGTATTAACTTTAATACTGTTTTCACTTAAGTTAATGCTGTGGCAGACTTAACTTGCTTCTACAAGACTTATCTTCTAAACTAACAGTACTTACTATTCATCTATCAGTACATAACTATAAAACTAACAGACGTATCTTTAATACTAACAGTATTAAGTATGTTTACAAATATTTTTTCACTAACAATCATCATCCTAACTTGATCTTCATTCCCTGAACTTCAAGTTTCTTTGTACTTTGGCTTCACTTTGGACTTTAGTGGATGTCTTGACTTCTGTTTCAAAATACTATGTCTTTATATCTTTAAATCTTTGACTTTAGCAACTACCTCTTTAACCATTGTAACAGCAACTGACATTTTTGTGAATCAACATCATACAGTTTCACGTTATTATCATCACTTCCAGGTGTGTTAAACTCCTGTCGAGGGTGAATCATTGAAAAATTTTAAATGGATTTGATGTCTCTTTACAGTTAGCCTCTAATCTGGAGTAGTCAGTTCTTTGGCCATCTAGAAAGGTGTATGTCCATGGTCAAACTGAAAACCTATTTCAACTCTCAGTAATTGAAACATTGGTGAGTTGATACCATATGGTTTTATGGCAACAACCATTACAGCCACAACGGTTTTGATAAGCCTTAACTGTTAAGCCGTTTGCTCGGGTTAGGTCAATCACTTTGGCACCATAGAAAAAGGTAAATTTCATGGTTGGATTAGGAACCATGTCAACTCTTTGTACCTATAACTTGGTGAGTTGATATTACCATCCACTTTTTTGGTAAAGTGCAAACCATCTTAAATAATGGATTTGCAAGTCCTTACCTTAAGCCCCATAATCTTATGGACTAGTTATAGTTTTTCCACAGCCTTTACCACAAGCCATAAACTTGTGGGCTAGCCAACTCTTCACTTTAACAGATATGGTGAGTTGAAAACCATACAACTTATTTGCAAGTTGTCAACCATAGAACGGATTTGAGAAGTCTTTACCAAGAGCCGTTTGCTCCTGGACTAGCCAGTCCTTATGTTGGTTAGACATGGTGAACTGATAACCATTTGTTGTGTTAGTGCATAGCACCTTCACCAAGTGTTATCCTTCTCAACTTCTATCCTAGGCTTTCAACCCTACACATTTCATTACTTTCTAATGCCTGCTTGTTTTTCCATCATTTTCAACAATCTATAGCAATCTTCATTCATCTTTCCATCCAAAAGCTTCATTTTTAACATTGTTTTTACTACCTACAGCGGGAAGTGGATATTTTCTTATCAGACACAAATAAACATCAATAGATTCTAGTTCAAACAATGTACCCTACTTTGTATCTAGTACTCCAAATTACAATCTTTTGTTGTTCTTTGTCTCACTCCATATTGAATCTGTGCTTAGTGGTTCTTCAAAACATAATTCTTAAAACATTTCTTGAATCCCTTCTCTTAATTATCCTCAGGCCCATACATCAATATCTATTCATAAATATCCTTGTAAACTCAATAGGTTATCCATTAGATATAGATTTTAACATAGCTCCCAAAATTTAATGTATACATATATCTGTTCCATCTTCCTAACAAATTTGGTATACTCATTTTTCTCCTTGTTTGATATCTTATTATAAGTTAGCTCATAGGTGTTTTCATGGCTACAGGAAAACAGATTAAAGGAGTTTCAGTACCTGTGTTAGTCTCTTCATTGTCCTCATCAAATCTATTGAATCTATCAGAAAACATTCTATCCATATTGTGTGGCATTACCTTTTCTGGCTATTTGTTTTCTTCTCTTTGTAAGCTTCTTTGCTGGTTCATCATCTTTTGCTTCATCATCTTTGTCTTCTTTCAGTCTCTTTGGAGTCTTTGTTTGAAGCTCTTCACCAAATCTTTTCAAGCTATCTTTAGTGGCTTCAAAACTTATTGGAGCAAAAGAGTCAATCTGTTTTATAAGCTTGTCAAACTCTTCTTTGACTTCTTCAAAGCTCAACTTCCTCAGCTGATTCTAACTTTTCACACTGACCCTTGTTTCTATTAAGTAGTTAATCATGTAGTTTTTAGTAGTGATTGGGTATGGGCTTATTCCTTTTAGCTTTGGCTCTTTCTTCAGCATAGAATTCTTTCTTTGATTCACTAAGTTCACCATTTTTATTAGCAAAGTCTTCTCCTGAAAAGTTAACTTACAAGCTTTGCTCTTTGATAACTCTCGCATTGGACTTCATGTTTTGCTTAATCATGTCCCAATTTCTATTTGTTTAATGTTGACGCATCAAATTGTACTTGAGCTTTTCTTTTCATCTGTTGCTCAGTCAACTCTTCTTCTTCTGCAATCTTTGTGCTAGGAAGAGCATCCACATGAATTTCGCTCAGCTCCTCTTCTCTTTTGTAAGGATCAATCTTATACCTTCGCAAGGATTGCATTCTTCTTGTAAGATCTGTTCCTTTGTCATTCTTTGGAGTATCTTCACTGAGCATAGGAGCTTTCCTTTTCTACTTTGTCCTTTATTTTCACCAGCTTGTTCTGTCTTGCTCAATAAACAGTATTAAGTTCAATACTATCAAGTATTAACTTTACTAGCAGTATTAACTTCAATTCTAGCGCATTAAACATACACAGCAGTATTAATCTTTTCAGCACAGTATTATCTTCTTGAAAGTCCAGCTTGAGGGACTAACTTCTGCCTGTAGACTCTTTTCTTATCTTGTACCTCCTTCTTTGTCAATTGACCTAGACTTCTAAAGAGGCAACCTTAGAGAGAGGTGTGGCTGCTTTAAAGAGTGTTTGGGCTTATTTCTTCTCTTGTCCGCCATGAACGCAGTGCCACTTTGTTGATAGAGGTGTATACCTAGTCCTTGGTTTGATGAATCTTGAGGGTCAGCTTGACTTATTCCTCCCTTGAACCTCTGGTTCTTAATCCTCTTAATATAAAAACTATAAAAAAATCATGTCAAAACTATTGTCATCCTCTTTTAGAACTTTACTTCTTCACATTTTTGACTAGCTTCACTATTGCATTTCACATGGTTAGCTTGTTTTGTTTAAAGATCATATTCCAGGCTATGATTCTTTGAAATCAACTTGGGAAAAACCTGTTTTGAAGCAAATCATATGTAGGAAAGTGTGACTTGGAGCATCGTGCTTGTGATGGTGAGAAGTGATGGTGGACTGGTGATTGCTCCTCATAGGTGTGCTCATCTGTTGGAGGTTCAGTCTCAGGTGGTGGTGGTGGTGGTGATGTAGGTGTAGGAATAGGTGGTGGTGTTGATGTAGGTGTAGGAATAGGTGGTGGTGTTGTAGATGGAATAGGTGGAGGTGGAGGTATTGGTTGGGTTTGAGATTGGGCTGCCATGTTCTTGTCCGAGCTATATGGTTACTAGTAGCAACAAGCAACATAGAGGGCAATAAAGGTCTTGGTGCCCCTTGAAAACCCCATTTTGCTGAGGAGTTCTTGCATTACTAAACTCCTGTTTTATACCTTTTTCCCCACAGAACTCAAGCATAACCCTGTTTTTAAATTCTGTCCCTTATAGATCTAATGATTATTTACTTTTTGAATTAAGTGGGTTTTTATCTGATCTTATAAGTCTTAAGGATGCCACTGGTCTCATCCTTTTTGGCTGAAAGAAAACCCAAAAAAACCTTTGAAACAGTCATCATAGTAATCATAGATGCTTAACTTGCAATGGTTGATACTCCTCACAGAGTTGTGTACTATATAAATCCATATGCAATGTATTTAATGGGTGGGTCAATATTATCAATCTTGGGCCTTACAAGGAGGCCTTGTGTTGCTTTCCAATTCTGACATGCAACACAAAGTGTGGTATTTTGTAACTCATTGGAAGGTAACCCTCTAACTAGTATATCCTTTACAAAGTTCTTTTAAGTTTTGAACGAAAATATGAGGGATCCTAACCTACTGATTTTTTTGTGACAAAATATTTAAGATTCATTAGATGAGGCTTTTGCTAATAAATACAAGTGTATCCTTTTGAAGATCGACATTTCTTTCCATATCAAAGTTTTACATGTTGTGTTGCTAGGGAACTTTAAGATGAACCTGTTTTTCATCAGGATCTTGTAGTAGAGGACACCACAAAAACACTCTTTGTCAGTAAAAAGTACTTTTTAGCTTTTTTTTCACTATCTGAGATTTGGAGTATAAGTTAAAAAATGTCCAAGTTCTTTCACAAAAGCCACTTCATCAAATAAATTAATTTTCTAAGTATTTGTACCGTTTCCACTGATACTTCACTTTACTTCCTCCAATAAGTACAAATCCACTTTGGATATAGATCATTGTTAAATCTTCATGAAGTGGGCTCCTGTGTTTTTTTACCCCAGTCAATGTGCTAGAACATCCACCTATTCATAAATACCTCTATGCTCCATTATGTTCGTGGATGATCCTGCAAATACAAAAAGAGACTTAGTTTTATTTGGGACACATGCCTTCACAGGCTTGGTTGCCTTGTTGGACCTGAGAAAACATGAACATATGAATAGGGGTTGGATCCACTAATGGTATTGGAGTGTGGTGTTGTTTTTCTCCAAACACAGCATGATGAGGTATCTAATAGCACTAAAGTACTCATTTTGCCCTTATCGCATTATTATTTGACTTTGTATGTTGTATTCTTGAAAAGGGTATATTTACAGGTGAACTTTGTTTTGAAACATTCTTTGGACTTTTAAGATTCACCTGTGAGTCTGGTTTTGATAATTACTGGTCTAATTTACTCTCAGCAGTATTAACTTTCTGTTTGCCAGTTAGTATTAACTCTAGACAACCTGATTATTTTGAGTGCCTGAATAAACGCTTAACATTTACCAGAATTAACATGTTGCTTGCCAGTATTAAATCTAGAAGCACCAGACTTAAATTGAGTGCCAGCAGAACTAACAGAACTAACATTTCCATGACCAGTATTAGCATTTACCCTACCAGTTTTAATAGTGTTGCTAGCAGTACTAAGGTTGGGTCTAATGTTTGTTTAGTTGTAAAGGTCTGGGACGTGAATTGATTTGCTTTATTCACCCTGTTGAGTTAGGTATAGGCTGGTGTAGCCTTGCCTAACATTAGCATGAAAACCACCCATTGTGCTCTTAAAAGCAGCTTCCTGGCCTCATTCTCTTTTTCATAATAGTCACAATCCTTAATCAAGTGTCTAAATAATTTCACATACAAACATGGTTTTCTTTCAAAAGTATATCCTTGCCCTTAATTCTCTTTCCACTTCATTTGATTCCAATTCTTATCTTTTATATGAAGGAATAGGTGAGGGTGTCACTGGTGACTCTAAATTGGTCTGCCTAGGAGTTTTATCATGCTGTGCCTCAACTAGGGGTCAAACTGTTTGTGGAGGGTTGTAGGCACTTGTGATTGAGTCTTTTGGGTGGCAATGGAAACCTGCTAACTAGAGGTATAGGGATAGAGTTCATCATTGACTGATAATGGTCAGTTACTGTTCCTAGCTCCCTCATGGCATTGGATTGACTGGGTGAGTTAATGAGTGGAACTTGCATTCACACACAAACTCCAAGCTCCCATCACTTGTCATTAGATGGACAGTTTGAGGTCAAACACAAAATGGAGCTAGCATTAGACACTGTAGGACTAGGAGATTGAGGTTGAGGTCCATGTTTTACCATAAACATACTTAAGAATATCTATGTCACTACCTGTGACCTAGGGGATATCTTCTGACACCATTAGAGGGGGGGACACATTGTATTCTCCTGTATGATCTGCTGGTAAAGTGGCGTTATCATAATATCCTGCATCTGTTTCCCTAAGAACAAAAATACCTCTACTCATCTCTTCCTCATATCCTAGGACTTCAGCATTTGATTTATGCTATGTCCTAAACCTAGTTAACAGTTGAGCTCATCCCACATCAATAAGATTCCAAAAGA
The DNA here is from genome assembly GCA_026074375.1 of Tanacetum coccineum. NCBI lineage: Eukaryota > Viridiplantae > Streptophyta > Magnoliopsida > Asterales > Asteraceae > Tanacetum > Tanacetum coccineum. The sequence continues at coordinate 8,548 of BQNB010093157.1, read as the reverse complement.
TGTTTAGAAGATCAAAAACCAAGATCAACAATTTTTTGTAAAGCATAGTTGTCTTCATTGACAGCTTTCATCCTATTCTTCTATACTTTTTCAAGCTTATCATCTTTTTCAAAAATTTGATATGCTTGAAAAATTTAATTTTTCATTTTAAGGATGATTGATATTTGTGGGAGGCATTAAGGCCTGTGCTTCTAACTCTTATCAGCTAGCCTTATGAGCAACTAAGGCAAGCTTAATGGTCACCAAATTATGTTTGCAAATTCATCATTACTTAGCTTGAAGAGCATTTATGAATTCTAAACACAATTTTTAGAGCACATAGATACCTCTTTATTCACAGTGAAAGCCATTAGAGCATGATTGAAGTTCCTTCATTTCAGTCTGCTCTACCCAATTGATCTGACCTTCATCAATAGTCATCAAAGCTTCCTTTTCAGTTCTCACTGGCTTGAAATCCTGACCTCTACCTGCTTCCTGCCTGCCACCTTCCTTTGAACCTTTAAACTTGCATTCCCTAGCAAAATGCCCAGTATTGTGGCAATTGAAACATTCAACTTTTCTCTTATCAAATGCCACATGCATTTTTCCTTTCCACCTCTTGGCCTTTTCGCTGTCTTCTTGTAATACTTCTTAATCTTATATTTGGGAATAGCAGTCATAGCAATCTGCCCAATTTATATCTTTTCTTTCCAAATCCAGATAAATCAATTTGATCTAGGTCTTCATGTATCAAATCCACTATCATCAGCATTTGTGGTGAAAAGAATGGATAACTTCGTTCAGCAAGACCGGCTGTAGCAGTTTGTTTTGCTTTGGACAGTGGGGAAGTGGTATAAGTACTTATAACTTCCGGAGCTGTAGGCATGGCTTATGCTTGCTTGAAGAGGCTTTGGCTTGTGATAGAAAAGCCACATTCTCAGATACCTGGGAAGAAGATGATGTCTTTTGGATGTCTTGTTCAAAGACACTCAGATTATTGTATAAATCATCTATTGACAGTGTGTCAATATTATTACTTCAGTCTCATTGTCATGGTCGGGACTGTCCATGCAGGTGGAAAGGGACCTCAAAATACTTGTGATTTGCATCTTAATCTGACACACCAGCACCTAAGTGCATCCAATTGTGATAGGTGTTTTGGAACATATCATTACCCTTTTCTAAGCTTTCCTTAGATGATATAGTAAATGCTCAAACTGTTGTTTCAAAACTGGCTTTTTGCATTTTCTTCGAGTTTGACATTACCACCAAAAAACCTTGTCTTGATGGCTGCACAGATCTCTTTGGCATCAATCCATTGCCATTGAAATCGTCTGAGATGATCTTTTGGAAAGCCATTAGCAGTAGTGTCTTGCTTTCCTTTACTTCACATCAGCAACCTGAGTTCTTCATGTGTGGTTGGAGGAGAACCCTGATACCACCTCCTTACTTGGTGACTCGCTTTTTGGAGTTACCATTTTCCCCGAATCACTTTCCAGACCTCATTTATTTTATACTCAAGATAATGTTCCATCTCCATTGCCCAACGTATCATAAGTCATCTTTTTGAAGGACAGGCTGATTGATGTTTTGAAAGTGTAGTTGTGGTGATTATTTGTGGTGGATTTTGAAGGAGAATCTCTTTGGTTGGATGTTGGTTCAGATCCATTCAAAGGACTGCCTTCATCATGAAGAGAAAGAAAGTTCTCATCATCATGAAGAGAAAAGTTATCGTTTGCAGACATGATTATTTGATTTGTGGAATTAAAAAGGTTTTTCGATCTTGTTCAATCTTTGTGTTAAAGTCCCTTTGGTGGCTCTGATTCACCTATTGTAGGTCCTTTTCAAAGGATTAATGAGCCTTTTTAAAACGAATTATAGTCTTTGAATAAATCAAAAGATACTATGAGAGACAATAACCGTTGAATACAAATTTTGACGCGGATATTTCAATAGCTATACCAAGATGAAACACCAACAAATATCACACTTGTATTTTCTATTACTATTTGATTGTAGATTCTCAATCAACTTCTATGTTTACAATTCTTATTCTTGGTTCTCTTTTATAAGCTTAAGGAAACCCTAAACGCGTTTAGAGATAAATACTTATCTCCTGCCTTGAATTATCGCTAAGAGATTAAACTATTATATATTATCAACAGACTTAATCATCTGGTCAAACCAGTATTAACTTTAATACTTATGTCACATTAAGTTAATGCTGGCATACTTAAGTTGCTCTACAGACTTAACTTCTAAACTAACAGTTACTAACTATTCAGCTATCGAGTACTAACTATAACTAACAGACTTAACTTTAATACTAACAGTATTAAGTCTGTTTACAATATTTTCCTAACATTTACTGCTTTATCGAGTCAAACCTTAAATTCACATTGTATATTGGTTTATCGCACATTTTATGCTTGGTATAGTTGTCTTTGTCTTTGATTACAAGTTATATTTGATGAGAAGAAACTTGGAAGTTCTTAGAAAGTTTCATTGGATGATTCTTGGAGGACGATCTAACCAGTTTTCGCATGTTTCTTCTCCGTTATTAAGCAAACCAGAGGAGTACTAGTTTATTTTCCTTATTTTCTTTTCCCTTTATTCGTTTTCACTGGTACTTCTATAGAACATTGAGGACAATGTTCAACTTAAGTGTAAGGGGAAAATAAGCCTTAGAAACTATTCTTTCATTTGCCATTTGCTTTGTCCTTAAAATGATGGGTAATATATCGAAACATAGCATAAGAGGTAATTTTTACCCAAATTTAAATTTTTTTATGACACATACCGACGAAAACCGAGTATTAATAGCGTCTCATAGATAGGAATTTATATGACTGGCACAAAAAACCCTCAGAATTCCACCCCAAAAATATGAGGTTCGCCTTTAGATCTTTAGGAATTCGGGTATCTATTATTGATACCCAAGATAGTTTATACCTTCAGCTTTATCGAGTTAAGGAATGAGCAGTCACATGTGTCTATTCCGTCATTACGGATGTGTACGTGTGGTCTTCGTCGCCTTTTCTAGAGCATTAAGATCGGTATTAAATTATATGAGTGTACCGGTAGTATATTAAATTCTAGAACTTGTTATTGTGATGCATCCCAAGACCGCATAGTAAGTATTAGGATTTGATAGATAAGAGGCATTAGGATTAACCCATGTTTTAAACCTATAATTGTTATGATGGTCACATCGATCATATAACTATCTCACACCCTTGCCATGCACTCATTTTTAGTGCAGGATACTGTTGATCCAAGATCTAGCTCATCTAGGATATCATAACCATGATCCAGCAGAATAACAAATAATACAATCATAGTTAAGAACAAGGTGTTACTACTAAACATTAAGCCTTTCATTGTATTTGATCAGGATACAAAGGCTTACTATACTACTAAGCTACTAATAAGCTAGCTACTAAAGCTAGGCGTCTTACAAAGACTTGACGCCTAGAGTACACACACACACACCTTTAGGTTTACATTATGAATTGAATGAATGATAAACCTAGACGCCTACCTCTCTTTATATACTAGAGAGGCTAGGGTTTACAAGACTTCCTGTAGAAGATAAGTATAAAATATTTAGTCTTGTAGGTCCTTCATCTTTTATATCTTTTATCATATCAACTCAAAGTATAATTCCCAACAATCTTCCCCTAGTTGATAATGACAGAACTCATAAGCACAAGCTTCCCCTGAAGCTAATAAAGATGAAGACTTCCCCTTAATCCTGCACTCTTCCCCTTTTTGTCATATCAAATAGGGGTCTTCTGAAAATGAGCAACTTCCCCTCAAATAGTGCATGCCACCCAAATGTATCCTATCCATTTCCGTTTCCATTATCTGTTGTTCTTACACCTACACCCCATAACCCTTTAAAAAGACCTCTTAGATAGTATGAATAATGCTTGCACCTAGCGGTGGAGGTTTGATCCTTTACCAAGCCTATGGTAATTTATATGCTATGACAGGTAATGAGTGTTGATTTTCTGTTTCCCCCATATGTTATAATTTATTATACACCCGAGTGAAAGAGAGATAATATCCAAACACTATGTGAGGTGTATAGTATATCCTTTATGTGCTTTTAATTTACGATGGTCTAGAAGGTATTTGTGTTGTAAATCATTTTAAAGAGTAGGTTAAAATGACCCCTTATATTGTTATTGTCTAGGTAGAAAAGCCTATTTGCTTGAGGACAAGCAAACCCCAAGTGTAGGGGTATTTGATGAGATGTCATTTTATACACTTTTTCGAGGTCGTTTAACCCCTTAAATTGTGTTTTTATGCCCAAAATAGGTACTTAATCGTTCCTTTTCAGGTATTTCTCATTTGGAGGGCATTGGGAAGAATTACACGTGACTTGGGCTCATTTAGATAAGAAACGAACAAGACTACGAACCTACACCAACATTTCTCAAGATTATGTTCTCAGCAGTTGGAGACGGCATCACAGTTTCTATGTGACGTCGTCATAACGCATCCCACGACGGCGTCACATATTCCACGACAGCATCAGAGATCACGACCCAGCCCATTATCTAGAATATTCTCTTTCATGATGGCGTCATGACCAAAACGCGACGCCGCCACAGCGTTTTTCCTATATTTACAAACTCGAATTTAGGGTTTTGTGTGTGTAACTTTAGAATAAAAAGAGGGTACGAACCCTAGTTCGTTTAGCAGCTGTTAGGGATGATTTTAGGGCCTAAAAACCCTATTGTACTTCCTCTAACTCATGTTTTAATCAAGTAAGGTTTATTTAATCATTCAATATGTCTATGTGTTGTTTGATTCATCTATGTTCTTTCTTTATCTTTAACATGCTTGGCTAACCCTCCTATTGTATTTATTTATGATTGCATGAAATCTAGAATGTAGATCTTAGTGGTGTTACTTCTTGTGATGGATGTGCATGTTAGGTCTTAGAAAAACCAGCTTTTGTCTGTATCGTTGTTGCTATGTTTAGAAAAACATGATTGTGTAGAAAGGATACCATCGGGTAATAGTCTTCATACTACCTTGTCCCATAATATGGTTGATCCACTCTTAATATATTTCACATGCACTTAGTATACCCTTAGGGGCCTTGTAATAGTCTTCATACTACCTTACTTGTGCGTTGCTTTAACGGAATACTAAGTAGACGGCGGATTCGTGTAATTCATTCATGACTTAGGAAATAATTACACACATCATCACAAGTCTGACAAGGCAACAACACCAGGAGAAGCAATTTGGGAGTAATACATGATTAAATAAACACAGTCTTTTATTATATTGTTATCACCAGCAACGTAGTTTATATTTAGTTTAATAGCTAAAATCAACCATCCTCTCAATTATATGATTTACTTGCTTTCCATAAAACATAAAAACACAAAAAGAATCTTCCCTCAACCCTTAGAATTATGTTAGACCGTGATCAAGCCTTCCCAACCTATTCATTGAGTGAACGATAACAACCCCCCAAGTCTTGCCTACACTACTACTACAACGATTAGGTGCTCTGCCTAGGGAGTTGTAAAACTTCGTGTAGAAGTCCAACGACGACCGCATCAGTACTAATAGATATACCTGGCATTTTGCATCTGCAATGGAGATTGTTCGAGTCGTGTGGGTGTGTGCTTCTTGTATGTAGAGATGATATTGGCTCTAAAGAGTTTACTATATACGAGATGATGAAAGGGTGTTCTGTGTGGACGTTTAGGTACTTTGTTAATACCGATGAATTTATGACTCCACTTCTCGAACGATGGTCGATTCGGTTCAGTGGTTGGAGTATTGGTTTGGGAGAATGGGAAGATGATTCTTTTTTAGTGATCAACTTATCTAGAAAGGTTGTAAAATACAACCTTAATATCAAAGACTATCAGTCAGATCTTTGATATTGGATCAAATCGAATGGATGATGATGATTATGAGTTCTTTCCACCTTATACAGTTGCTCATAACCCTTATGAGTTCATTCCGTCTTTTGCAAGTGTGTGAGGGATAAAGCTTTGTCAAATGTTTGTTAGAATTTATTGTTAGAATTACTCCATTAGGTATTGACGGGTCTATCATATGTCTGATTCATTTAATTACCATTGTATGAATTTGTTACCTTTTATGTTGTTTGATCATACATTCAATGGTAGCTGATCAAACAGTTTATGTTCAAACATCTAATATTTTGCTAATGTATCTTATATCCACTTTAATAATGCTGCTTGAACCACTGTGTTTTGATAAGTTTGACTTTTACAAGTTAATTTGAGTGGTGTCCAAAATAATACCAGTTTGAATACTACAAGTCAAACTATCCAAAGCTAGTTAAGGGCGTGTTTGGTAATGGCTTAATGTCACTGTCATTTAAGGATACAACCAACAATTATAGTTTAATTGTTTTTAACTTGGGTATATGGTGAGTAGTATTTGACTTTAAAAATTACACTACTAGAATAATACTTTCATTGCAAATTTCGTCTGTGCCTATTTAGATTCTCCTCTTGTATTCCTTATTTAAGCTAAATCGGTCTCGGTCCGGTCTGGGTTTGGTCCGATGCTCACCCTTAGGCACACCTGAATCTATTACCACCACCACCTCCTCTAAGATCCACAACTATCACTTGAAAAACACAAAACCAAATGCAAGCCTCTAATCTTTATATCTACACAAACCAAGCCTTAAATTAAAACCCTAAGTCAAAGTAACACGTAATTAATCGAAACCCTAATGTTAGATGATAAATGTTTGGCAAGAAGACTTTTATAATGATGGGTTTGTTTTTGAAATTATAAATGGTGGATGTTGTTACTAGTAATATCGTTGTTCTTTATGGATTATGATAATTAGGTGTTGAAGATGCTACAATATTGGTTTGGATTTTAATGTTGTCAAATGTTGATACCGGTAAAAGAATGTTTGCTCGTGTATACGTTTTTTAAAATATTCTTGTAAATGAGATGAAAACATATGAACATGATGATTTTTTATTAAGAAGATAATCAAAAAATTTAAAAGGAAGAAGACGGGTGTTTTTCTTTTTAAGTTAAAACCGGATAACATAAAATGAATATGATGATTTGTTCATTTAAATTAAAAAAATAGAAAGAATATGATAGAATTTAATTTAAAAGAAAAATTATATTATAAGGAAAATAGAAAGGATGAATTAAGGGTATTTTAGTCATTTTACTTGGATCAAGGATGAAATCGGTATCAAGGTTTCTTCACAAGGACGTCACTTGCACTTTTCAAACCATACGGACGAAACATGCAATTTAGCCAAACCACAAAGACAAATTTTGCAATTTACTCCTTTAAAATATGTTAAGTGAGCACGTGTTAGCAATTCTCTTCAACTATTTTTCTTAAAACTTATAAAAAAATTAACATTTAGATCCTTATTAAAGAAAATCACATGTTTATTATACTCCCCCACATGTGATTTTTCATAGTTGCAAGTTAAGTGACCTATTTGAAAAAAAAATAACTTTATAACCTTTTCCATAGAGGTGGCATTATACTCTATAATTAAAAAGGAAGATTGCCTCCCCGAGGCATTTAATAAATACACATTTAATGTCCTTCTCTCAGACCGGGTTGACCCGTCGGAGACGAATCTGAACCCGCTAACCCGCCGGAAGTTTTAGTCCGCTCCGACCCGAAGATATTAAATGACTTTTTCTATCTCTCTCATCTCTTCACTCGCCCCCACGTGTCTATCTTCTCCATACGTGTCTTCCACACACAAATACCAAACCTCCACACACACAATACATTCCAGCTTCTTCATTCCCAATCTCACCTCCCACCAAATCTCTTAATCTATTTTTTTACCGTCGGCGGCGTAACGTTTGAAGATGGAAGATGGTGTTGGGTTTGTGAATCTCATTTAAGGTATTAATCTAATTTAGGTTTTTTTTATTTGGTTTATGCAATTATAGTTATAAATTATTTTAATTTGAAGTATTGAATTGGGGTTTCTTTATTTTGGCAGGCTAGGTACTGCAAGATTTGTTGTGGTAATGGGCTTGATTGCAATAAATGTGGCTGTGTTTTTGTTGAGGAGGGTTGCTGACAGTAGGTTCATGCTGCAAAATTTTATGGTGAGTTATTCATAGTTATGGCTTTTCTTTTTTAGCACGATAAACGAACTTATTAATTTATCTTTTATAAGTATGGATGAACGTGGTATATACTACCTTATTTCTCTATTCATTGTTTTTTTATGAACTCATAGTTAAGTAATGGTCACGCGTATGAAGAAAGTGGTCATGTTTAAATGTTTTGAATATATGTTTGGATGAAGTTAAACTAACAAAGTTAGTTATAAATTTTAATTACAATCATAGTAGGGGTTGTTTGGATTAGGGGTGTACATTGGGCGGTTTTGAGACACAGTTGAATTGGGCACAGAACAGGTGTCAAAGTAATTGGTCAGGGGTGATGTCCTAACCATCAATAAACACCCGGTTAAACTAAAGTCCTCTATATGCCACTCACGCTCAATGTGAATTTTTTACCCATTCTTATACATATAAGTTGAAACTCCCGTCT
>BQNB010093156.1:0-17967 GCA_026074375.1 Tanacetum coccineum | reverse complement strand
TGGACGATGTAAGTCGCCAATCATGTTTTCTAACGGATGATCCTTAGTCCACTTTTGCACATGAGTTATTGGTGAGTTAAGAGTAACATCTACAATAACTGGGCCGGAAGAGGATGCTGCTGAAGCGGTGTCAGGAGCGATATAGGGTTCAAACAAATCACTGTCATTTGTAGGTAACGGTGTCTCTATTCCTGTAACACCAGTGTCTGGAGGTGGTGTTTGTGATTCTGAAGAACTGGTAATAGCTGCAGGAGCGTCTTCTGTGTTAATCGTTATAGAAGGTGAACCAGTGGCCATCTCGGGTGCCAGGGCAGCATTAACACGAACCGGGGGTGTCTGAACAGCCGGTGGGAATTCCTCATCATCATCAAACAAGGGTTGGAATAGCTCCTCTAGTTGTTTCGCTGAGGGAGGGACACTAGGTGTTGTAGGGTCATTTACAAGCTCAGAACGACTGCGTCCTGAATGTAAAGCGGAAATCTCGGGTCCTGCACCGTTGTGCATAGGAGCCATAGGATTAGGCTCGAGTCCTGTACTGCTTTGTACAGAAGTCAATCCTTCAGAAAGCTCGTCAAAGGTAACATGAACAGTTTCTTGTATCTTACGAGTTCTCTTGTTGAAAATTCGGTACGCCTTCTTGGTGGGTGCATATCCAACAAAAATACCTATATCTGCCTTCGCCTTCAGCTTACCAAGATCATCGTAGTCATTTGTAGGATAGCATAAAGATCCAAATACTCTGAAGTATTTTAATTCAGGCTTCTTTCCTTTAAGCAGTTCATAATAGGTTTTTCCGTGAAGCGTGTGTATGAGAGATCTGTTAAGTGTATAACACGCAGTGGCTATAGCTTCAGCCCAAAGGAACAGTGGAGCTTTTGCAAAGATCAGCATTGTACGAGCAGCTTCCATAAGAGTTTGGTTTTGTCTTTCGACAATGCCGTTCTGTTGTAGAGACCGAGGTACACTTGTGTTATGAGTAATTCCAACAATCTCAAAGAATTCAGTGAGTGTTTTGTTATGAAACTCCATTCCATTATCCGTTCTTACATAACGAACAGTAGCATTAAGGGCACGCTGTATAGTCACAATAAACTTCTTAAGTACTTTAGGAGTTTCGTCCTTAGTCCTTAAGAATCTAACCCAACCAAATCTGGTGTAATCATCCACAATCACCAAAATGTATTTCTTCTTGTTTATACTTTCAACTCTCATTGGTCCGCAGAGGTCTATGTGTAGAGTATTGAGAATCTCAGTATTGGTGTTAACTGTCTTTAGTGGATGAGATGCCTTCTTGCTTTTACCTAGTTGACAAGATGGGCATAGGTGATCCTTGTCGTACTTCAACATAGGTAAACCTCTTACTAGACCGTTTCGGGCTAATTCATTTAGAGTCCCGAAATTCAGATGGTTCAGACGACGATGCCATAACCATGACTTCTTTGAAGAGGCTTTGGTAAGCAAGCAAACTGGAGAGGCTACCAACATCTCATTCAGCGAGATGGAGTACAGATTTGTGGAATGCGAACCCTAGAGTAGATCAACCATGTCTTTGTTGCGAATGTGACAAGTATGTTATCTGAAAGCAACTTCTAATCCTCCGTCACAAAATTGTCCGACTGAAAATAAGTTGTGGCTGAGTCCTTCAACATAGTAGACTCTAGAGATGATAGTGTTTCCCAGTTTATAGTCACCATAACCAACGATTGCTGCAAACTGATCGTTCTCGAATCCCTTTTCTATTATACCCGGGTCATTGTTTGAGGGGGAGAATCAGGTATACTAACAGTTTTGCAGGTCAGTTGGACGCACTGTTGCTGATTCTAGTACTGAAAGATTGAAACAACCCACAACCTACGTCTTTAGACGGTTTGATTTATCACTCCTATCTCGGTATGTTTCAGATCTAGTTTTAATATTCACTTGATATTTGTGCTCATTTAGCTCACCTCAATGTTTGAGGGGGAGCTCAATACATTTTAAGTCCATTATAGATCAAAACCATACAAAAGTTGCATACTTTTGATCGGGGGAGAAAATGTGACTTAAATGTAAACCGGATAACTAATGATTCGATTGATTCAAAATGCTAAGTCCTATCCTTGCATGTGCAAAACATCTTTCGAATATCGATGCACATGTATAGGGGGAGTAAAAGTGTCAATATACTCAACAATGTCAAGATACCAAAGCTTTTGTGTTATACACAAGTATCTTGATAATTCATAAAGAATCTTTTGTTTCATGATTGGGAAAGTGATCTTAAGGAATGCGAAGGAATGATATGTTGTACCACCAGGGTATTCGTAGAATACTCATATACTTGTCTTCGGACAGTATCCACTAGTGAGAATGACTCGTCTTACAAATACTTGTATGAGTTTGATGAGAGCCATGAGGCACTTCATATCTTTCGAGATATCTTTCAAAAATCATCAGAGCATTCTGATTTAAACTTTCGTTGTGTCCTAAATAAATTTCACAAGCACATCGAATGTTTTTCAAATCATGTTTTTGCCAACAGGTCTTCTACGGTACTTAATTGTATTAAGAAGTAAAACGCTGAACAAGGAATTATACGGTATAGTCAGCAGATAGTAACTGTACTGACTCACTCTTTACCATTCCATTACGGACATCTGGTTTAGAGAACAGCAAGCATACGGAAATCTGATACTTCGGTATTGGAGGACTTAAAGGCTTTGAGCTGGAAAACCTGTCAAGAAGGTTCTTTATTGAATCTATCTGATCACAGGTGCAGTATTCGTACTGTATGGTAATCGACTCACCATGTTTCTAAAACAAAGAGTTGACTACTCCAGAGCAAACGGCTACTGGTAAAGAGATATCAAATCCGTTCATAGTTGATAGTTTACTAAAAACTATAAGGTTATCATTGCACCTTGTTATTGCAACAAAGCATTGACTAGTCCATAGCAAACGGCTCATGGTAAAGACATATCAAATCCGTTGATAGCTGATAGTTTGCTAAAAACTATATTGCTCATACTCAAAGATTTGAAGACATCAAGAAAGCTAAGTACATGAAGCTTCCGCACCTCTGATATCAAAGTTTTCTTCAAATGCTAAAGTTAAAATAATTAGAAGAAGAAAGAGTACTAAAGCTTTCATGATTACAGCAAGTATGAGCATGTCGGACCAAAGTTCAGCGAATGGCGAATTAAAGAGAAGATCACTAGTAATTCAAGATAATCTGAGATCAGGATGAAGTTATCAAATCTAGTAATTCAAGTTTCAAAGATTGAATTTCTACAGAAGCACAAATGCAAGACAAGTGAAGAACCGCAACGTCAATGAGCTAATATGCTATGAATTCAAATATGTACGCTAAGAAGACCTCAAAAGAAGACCTCACTTAGGGGGAGATTGTTAGAAACACAATTTCACAGTCTAACAAGAGAAGCTCGGTCTTGAAGAAAACTAGCGTTTCATAGCTCGTTAGTTGGTTAATTAATTAATGATTAATGTAATTGGGCTGACAAAGAAAAAGCCCGGAAAGCCCAACAAAAGCCTAGAATGGGCAGAACCTTTTTAGTATAAATACACCTAGTTTAGTCAAAATTAGGTTAGACATTATAGCTAGTCAATATTATTGTTAGGGTTTCTAGCCACCAAAAAGGTTTTTCTTTCAATCATCAATAAAGTCTTTAATTTTCTGCATCTTGATTCTACACATCATTGTTAAGGTTTGTATGAATGATCATGGAACCTACAATTGGTATCAAGAGCCTTCAAGATTGATGATTTGATTTGGTTTGTGTTTCTATTTTTTATTCGGAAATAAAAAATAAAGAGGGATCCGAATTTGTTTGTGTGTTTGCTTTCATTCTTGATTCATAGATGGTTTATGTTTAGATCTAATATCATAATAACCATCTCGTTAGCAATCAAGGATTCGGCTTAATTTTAGCCTAAGTGGTACGTGTTTTAATCTTGTGTGTTTGAAAAAATTAAATTGAACGAGCCTTAATACATCTATCTGATTTCGACTTAATTTTTTTTGATCTCATCGAAAGTTTTTTTTTTTTTTGAAAAATTTCGGCTTATTTTTACAAAAATAAATTTCGGCTTATTTTATTTAAAAAAAAAAGAGTTTAGGCATATTTAAAAAAAAAAAAAAAAAGTAAGAGATCTATATTTTTGAGAAGAAAATATTTGTTTTCTAAAATCAAGGGATTTGAATATTGACCTAGTGGAGGTTTAAAATTTTGAAAGTAAATAATCTGATTTTCCATAAAGTCAAAGGAATAATCTTTTGGGAAAGTAAATAATTATAATCCTAGTGGAGGTTCATTATGGGAAGTAAAATAAATTGGTTCCTAAAGTCAAAGGGATATAATCTTTTAAAATTTGGAAATAATATTCTTGATCTTTTTTCTTCCACCTACACAAGCTCTATTCATTATTGTTTTGAAAATAAATAACGGTTTTCTTCTCTTTCTTGATTTAGTAAAAGATCCCGCGAAAAGATATACGATCTTTTCTTCTCGGTTTTAACAAAGATGTTGTAAAATCCAGTGAACAGTAATTGGGACTTCAACCAAACACAAAAAATCGAAGAAAACAAAAACAACACCAAACACAAATAAAACAAATCAACAATCACTCAACGATCAGATCATTCAGTTCTTAGAATTCAAAAACCAAAGATGACTGATAAAGATTCAAGTGCTTGCCTCAAGAATTCAAGAGCTCTGGCAAAGTTCACAACCGATGACTTTCTGGTATTGACGTCCTTTGTTCACACAGTTACGTACGATCAGATAAGGAGACTCGTGACCAGTGAGACTCGTTGCTCTGATCGTTATCACCCACCAACTCGTCCAGCAAACAATGAGGTAACAATATCAAACAAAGGTTAGGAAAATTAAAGAGTACCTTACTGGCGTTTGAGCCAATCAATACAAAATGGAAGAGGCACAACAGTTGGTCGGAGTATAGACGCAGTTTTGAGTTAACGAGATTAAACCATTTTATGAAACTATCATCAAACCTTTCTCAAAACCTAGATACTGACATCTATACAGAAGTAAAGGAGTTTGAGCGTAGTCTTGATAAAATGGAAAGTGACTATGACAAGTGTCTTGCGGATAACAAGCGCCTTGGTGACAAAAATAAGCATCTTCTTGCAAAGACAAGGCGTCTACAAAGAGTGATGACGAATCTTTCGAATGACAATGAGTGCTTCATTGCTGATAATATAGCAAAAGACATATGCTTTTTTGTGCTTTCTTCTGAAAAGCAAGTGTCTCCGAGATCGAATTGCAGTTGTAAAGAACTTCAATCAAATTACGATAAGGGACACTCCAGAGTCGTTGCACTTGAAGCTGAGGTTTTAGAGAAACAACAAATGCTTGCCAAATCTGAAGCAAATCTTTTAAGTGGTTTCCAGAAGCAGTTTCCTCCTACCAATAACCAGCTCAGGTCATCCTCCAACTCGAGGACACATGCTACGGTGCATGACGGCCAAATTGTTACTGAAACCGTTCAAGAGAAAGCTCCAGGGATATGTGGAACACCGGAGTCGAGAGGCAATCAAGTTATGTGTAATGTGACTACTGCGACAGGCAGTAAGGTGATATGTTACAACATCATGAGGAGAGAAGTGACATTTGTTAGGACATGTAAAGAACCCAAGAGAAAGATGTACTCACAGTACTATCAAAGATAAAGCATACAGATGGAAGCTAAAGAGAAAGAGATGTGTTAGATGCGAAGTCTGAAGCATCCTCGCTGATGTGGAATGCACCGCACCTTATGATCAACCTCAGGACACGACTACAGAACAAACTTTTTCAAGCACTCATAGGATGCATAAGTCTCATACGTGGATGAAGACCCCAATGCTGCTGTTCGCTTTATGGCCAACTTGTCCATCCACTAGTGGCTACCACCATCCAGTCAATGAGTACACTCCATGTACAATCATATCTTTGATAAAAGTGGATGACCAGTTTAAGTCAGGATATGCACCAATGAAGAAACATTTATGACTCCGATGCTGAGACTGAGATTGATGAAATTACTATCCCGTAAAACTCCATATCTTCTTGACCACCGAATCCCAAAATTGTTCCAACTGAGGTATCTGCTAGACACAATCTGATCAAGTTTTTCTATGATTGCCAACTTAAAACTGACTTGCAAACCCAAACTATACGAAACATGCTAAAGGTTAACCAGCTACACGCTTGTCTAAGCTTCCTGGTTTGGAAATCGAGGACCTAAAAAAATGAGCTTCTTCATGCAAGCAAGAATAGTCGTACTAGATACCCACAAGGTCAAACTTGATCTTGAAAAACAAAGTAAACAGTAACAAAGCCTAGTTAGACATCAGCGTAATATTGCGTAACGCTGAGCCTGTGCAATGAAAACGATTTGCTAAAGTTCCACTCTTTCAGAAAAGAAAACAATCAATTGCATTTTTACAATCTGAAAAGGAAAAGATTTTATCTGAGAAAAAGGATCTAGCAGATAGTTATCTAGATGAAATAGTTTGTTTAAAGAATGCTAACAAAGTTGCAAGAGATATGTTGCAAAGATTTAACATGCCAACACACACTATTCCTATGCTTTCTAAGAAACCTAAAGCCGCAACCGCTGACTTGCACAAGGACCTCCTAGGTACCCGTAACCCAGGTCTAGGTTATATGGCCAAGCGTGCTCAACCTGTTTTGTATGATGCTGATACCCTTTTGCATCCAACTCACCACCCCGTTAGTATATGGCAAGGTGAAGAGGTCTTGGTTCACAAATTTGTTAGCATGTTAAAAAAGATGAACGAAAAACCAGGGCATGTTCGACCCGAGAATGGCTTCTATGAGAAGCTAAATGCCCTTAAGTTTGTTCCTCAACAGGAACTGTCCCGAGAACAGGCGTATTGGCTTCCTGCCAATGAAATTGCTAGTCAAGCTAGTAACCCAGATAGACCTGTCACTCCTTTTGTTCATAATCGTCCACCTCCAAGTCAAGTTCTGTTTCATCTTCAAAAGGTTAATGCTGTTTTTCATCAATTTGAAGGTATCATAAATGAACGAACAACACAAAAACCAGACTATGTTGTTCTGAATGGTGTTATGATTAAGCAAAAAAGTTTGGTAACCAACAACTGTTACATTTTATGAGCATTTCAAAAACCACATTCAATCTGCAAATGAAACAATTTTCAAAGAAGTAAAAGAATATGAACAGATTTTTGATGACTTGGATGCGGAGTATGAACGATGTGTTCTTGATAACAAGAACCTGACCATAGAGAAGAAAAATCTTTTAATAAAAAATGACTGCTTAATTGCTGAATGTTTAGAAAAAGATATCTGCTCTATTGTGCTTACTTCCGATATTGTTGTGCCCCCTAGTTCGAATTGCCTTTGCGAAGATCTTAGATCTGCATGCGATAGGGAACACACTAAAGTTCTTGAACTTGAAGCTGAAGTTTTAAAACAACAAAAGATGGTCATTGAATCTGAGAAACGTAACTCTCATTTACAAAAGACCCATATTGCTTTCCTACTTTAAATTTTACCACAAAAACTAAAAACAGTGCATAGAGCACTTCTAGTGCCTCCAATGCAATTATTATGAAATTAACAAGTTAAGAAAACAGCTTCAAGGGAAAGATGACACTATCAGGAATTTAGATGCTCAGATCAACATCATGAAGGTGTTGAATGTAGGTTCCACTGAAGGTAGTTGTGACCAACAGGCCTTAGACACTGACAGAATTCAGTTGCAAGATATGATTACCTCCCTTAGGATTCAGCTAGATGGCCTTAAGGTAGAAAACGTGAGTCTGAAAAGACGGTATGATGAACTGTCAAAGGCGAATACTCACTCACGTACTGCGTACACTGAAAAGCTTAGTGCCTTAACTTCTGAAAATACCAAGCTGAAAGCCCTAGTGCATGGTAAAACAAGTAGTGGACCTTCAACCTCTGAGAAACCCAAAGTACTTGCTTCAGGGATGTATACCAACAGTTCAAAGTACATTCCACCTCCAAAAAGAGCCAACTGGGTAAAACCAACCCCGTTGCCTAAGAAAAAGCAAGTTACTTTTCAAGAACCCCCCAGGACTTCAAATAGACCCACACAGAAACCACCAGTGCAACAAAACAAGAAGCCTAATGTTTCTGTAAATCTGTCTACAAGAACCAAACCTGCCACTGAATCTCGCAAACCTATGCCAAAGAGCCACACTCAGAACCATCGTATCTTGCCTAGTAAAAGTGTGAACGCTAAGGATAGCAGCAATCACAATAGACGTGTTGAATGTTGTTGATCATAATCAGTTTGTGATTCGTTCTTTGAAGTCTGTGAATACCAAAACCCCCCAGGCCAAACATAGTGTGAATCATACTAAGCAGGTTTGGAAAGCAACCAGGAATCATAATGTGAACACTACTAAGACAGCTTGGAGACCAACTAGAAAGGTTGTTGGTAGTGTTAAGCCTCAGTGGAAACCCACTGGACGACATTTTTGAAGTTGTATATAACTGTCCTTTATACTAGGATAATGAACCCATTTGATGAGCCTTTAGAAACTTACCACACGAGCGTTAGTTCTAGTTCCAAAGTTACTATGATCTCTAGGTTCCCTGATTGCAAACTTAGTGATCGAAAGGCTGGTTCCAAGGGGATATCTGGTATTTTTGAATGCTAAAGCATTGCATCCTTTGTATATTAGTATATATTTAATTTTAAAAAAAAAAAAAAAATCTCTCTTAAATTTTTAGTCTAGATGGCTTGCAGTTATTTCAGACTGTAACCCGGTCTTAACCCAGAGATTTAATGTACGTTTCAGTGCATTATTTCTTCCACAGACAAGAAGTTGTCTAAGACCCGAACAATTTTCTCATAAACAATTTGTTTTATCAAACATGTTCGGAGTCACCATTCAGACATTGACCAAAACCTTTTCTATTATACCCGGGTCATTGTTTGAGGGGGAGAATCAGGTATACTAACAGTTTTGCAGGTCAGTTGGACGCACTGTTGCTGATTCTAGTACTGAAAGATTGAAACAACCCACAACCTACGTCTTTAGACGGTTTGATTTATCACTCCTATCTCGGTATGTTTCAGATCTAGTTTTAATATTCACTTGATATTTGTGCTCATTTAGCTCACCTCAATGTTTGAGGGGGAGCTCAATACATTTTAAGTCCATTATAGATCAAAACCATACAAAAGTTGCATACTTTTGATCGGGGGAGAAAATGTGACTTAAATGTAAACCGGATAACTAATGATTCGATTGATTCAAAATGCTAAGTCCTATCCTTGCATGTGCAAAACATCTTTCGAATATCGATGCACATGTATAGGGGGAGTAAAAGTGTCAATATACTCAACAATGTCAAGATACCAAAGCTTTTGTGTTATACACAAGTATCTTGATAATTCATAAAGAATCTTTTGTTTCATGATTGGGAAAGTGATCTTAAGGAATGCGAAGGAATGATATGTTGTACCACCAGGGTATTCGTAGAATACTCATATACTTGTCTTCGGACAGTATCCACTAGTGAGAATGACTCGTCTTACAAATACTTGTATGAGTTTGATGAGAGCCATGAGGCACTTCATATCTTTCGAGATATCTTTCAAAAATCATCAGAGCATTCTGATTTAAACTTTCGTTGTGTCCTAAATAAATTTCACAAGCACATCGAATGTTTTTCAAATCATGTTTTTGCCAACAGGTCTTCTACGGTACTTAATTGTATTAAGAAGTAAAACGCTGAACAAGGAATTATACGGTATAGTCAGCAGATAGTAACTGTACTGACTCACTCTTTACCATTCCATTACGGACATCTGGTTTAGAGAACAGCAAGCATACGGAAATCTGATACTTCGGTATTGGAGGACTTAAAGGCTTTGAGCTGGAAAACCTGTCAAGAAGGTTCTTTATTGAATCTATCTGATCACAGGTGCAGTATTCGTACTGTATGGTAATCGACTCACCATGTTTCTAAAACAAAGAGTTGACTACTCCAGAGCAAACGGCTACTGGTAAAGAGATATCAAATCCGTTCATAGTTGATAGTTTACTAAAAACTATAAGGTTATCATTGCACCTTGTTATTGCAACAAAGCATTGACTAGTCCATAGCAAACGGCTCATGGTAAAGACATATCAAATCCGTTGATAGCTGATAGTTTGCTAAAAACTATATTGTTCATACTCAAAGATTTGAAGACATCAAGAAAGCTAAGTACATGAAGCTTCCGCACCTCTGAAATCAAAGTTTTCTTCAAATGCTAAAGTCAAAATAATTAGAAGAAGAAAGAGTACTAAAGCTTTCATGATTACAGCAAGTATGAGCATGTCGGACCAAAGTTCAGCGAATGGCGAATTGAAGAAAAGATCACAAGTAATTCAAGAAAATCTGAGATCAAGATGAAGTTATCAAATCTAGTAATTCAAGTTTCAAAGATTGAATTTCTACAGAAGCACAAATGTAAGACAAGTGATGAACCGCAACGTCAACGAGCTAATATGCTATGAATTCTAATATGTACGCTAAGAAGACCTCAAAAGAAGACCTCACTTAGGGGGAGATTGTTAGAAACATAATTTCACAGTCTAACAAGAGAAGCTCGGTCTTGAAGAAAACTAGCGTTTCATAGCTCGTTAGTTAGTTAATTAATTAATGTTTAATGATGTAAATGGGTTGTTATGCAAAAAGCCTGCAAAAGCCCAAAAGAAAGGCCCATAGGCCAAACCCCATTAGTGTATAAATACACTTTGTTCTTATCATTATTAGGTTAGCTAGTCAATATTATTGTTAGGGTTTCTAGCCACCAAAAAGTTTTCTTTCAATCATCAATAAGCTATGCAGTAAGAAATTCATAAGATTTAGGAACTCCTAGATGTATGGATACTTTACCATTTCCATAATATTCTTACATACATGGAACCGTATAAATATTTATGCATAAAAATAAAGGGCCGCTCAAATGGATGTTCAAAATTAGTTGGATGAATCTGAGACGTCTTGAGAACAAAAGCTCGGTTAGTGGCGAAAGGTTATCGTCAGGAAGCTGGTATTGACTTTGAAGAATCATTTGCTCCAGTTGCTAGATTAGAAGCGATCAGACTCTTCATTGCTCACGCAGCGAGTATGAACATGGTCATCTTCCAGATGGACGTGAAAACCGCCTTCCTCAATGGCGAACTGAATGAAGTTGTCTATGTTAGTCAACCAGAAGGATTTGTAGATCCAGAGCATCCATCGCATGTGTACCGACTCAAGAAAGCTCTCTATGGGCTAAACAAGCTCCACGTGCGTTTATGACAAATCGATCAGCGTTTTCTAATCAGTCAGGATTTTCAAAAGGCGTTGTCCGATCCTACACTCTTCACGAGAAAAACAGGCAAACATCTTCTACTGGTACAAATTATATGTAGATGATATTATCTTTGCCTCTACCAACCCCAAAGCCTAGCAAATTATTTGCATTTGAAATGAACTCAACTTTCAAGATGTCGATGAAGGGAAAAAATGTCCATTCTTTTTAGTATTGCAAGTTTTTCACAAAAATTCCCAGAGGCATCTGTATCACTCAATCCAAATATGCTCAGGAAATCATGAAAAAGTTTTGTTTGATCATCACACCACATATGACACTCGCAATATCGGAGCGTCCCAACCTTGAGAAGATACGGGAGAAGAGCTAATTGATCCTACACGACTTCGTGGTAGGTTGGACTCCCTTATGTATCTTAGTGCATCTAGACCTGACACAGTATTTGCTTGTTTGTTATGTGTGCACGATACCAGAAGGCTAAGCCTACTAAAAGCACCTTACTGCTATAAAGCGGATCTATCGATACCATAAAAGAACCATTAAACATGGGTCTGAGGGTGGAACATAGCACAAATATCAAGTGAGCAATTGTAACAAGACCTAATAACATGGGTCTGTGATCCACAAAAAGGAAACCACGCATTAATTTTAAAGCATCCATGCCAAGATACAGAGTAACGACATACATAATGTAGAGAGTTCAACCTTAAATCATCCAGAAAATACACATAATGAGCAGGCATTAACACTAAGTAACATAAACAACTCATATTCTTGCATGAAACTAAAAAAGAGGAGCCTTCAAGTGAGAAAAATGGAAACATACAACATGGCCGACCAGAACAAAAAGTAGATACATACAATATAACAACAAAGACAATCGGTCACTGGCATCGTGAGCCTTAACTAAGAGCACGTAGAATCATGCATGGACGAAAGACATCGACAACAGCTCCACGCAATGCATATTAGTATATATACTTGAGAATAGGAGAACATTTGGCTCAAGTGAGAGCGTGACGTGGATTTCTATGATGGGTGCATAGCCAAACAGGTAGCCAGCCAAGTTATAGAATGCATATAACCAAGTGATACATCAATACATCTGCCTAAAATTATTTTATCATATCATGAAACCGTTTGGCTTAGGTAAGAGCATGACGTGAATGTCTATGATGGCTGCATACAAAACAAGTAGCCAAACAAAGTCATAGAATGCTTAATTTCGGCATCGCCATTTAATGATAGTAGTGTTACACATATCCAACAATCACTCATACATTTGCCCAAAGAAAAAGACAGTGCAAAAATTATAGATTGCACTGCCAACACATACTATATGCACGGTAACTTTTATTAGACAGAAATTGAAAACATCTGATGAAACTTAATATAGCGACAAAATTATATTTAAACATCTATCAGACCAGCTGATGCATCACCAATAGGAAATGTGTTTGCGCATGAAAGACATGAGTGACACACCAGCTGTCTTAAGAGATGATTATTTGGAAATTAATGCAGTGGGTTAAGAAAGATAGAAAGAAACAGGTCGGAGTATGTTTAGGTAAAAAACCACTTTAAGGTGGGTGGGTTGGGTGCCAGCATTTAACAACCGGGTGGGCTGACCCGGCGTCAAAACTCCAATAAACAAAGATCCATCTGTCATGGTTGCAAACTGCATAAGTTGCCCTGCCAAGACGAGGATAATCTCAACTTTGATAGAATTCAATGTCATGGCTGCAGACTCTATAAGTTGCTCCGCCAAAACGAAGATGATCTCAACTTCGATAGAATTCAATAAAAGACATCCCTATTCAATGATCGACGAGCCAGTTTCGCACTATACCATCCTTCCACTTTATCACACCTAGGGAAAGCCAGGTGATTTAAGAAATAATCCCCCAACAATCGGTTTTACACATAAAAATCCTGATGCGTCTTTTATTTTAAAATATATTTAATTCAAGTTTTAAATTTATAAAACTCGATTCACCAGACAAACGCACTAACGGGCAGAGAACCCGATTGTGAGTAGTGTAGAGATGGTAAATCCGAGGTCGTCCTAAGAGCTAAGTGTTATTAGTTTTAATTTGAAAGGGTCACATTTTGAGAATGGTTTGAAGCTGATTTATGAAAATAACAGGAAAGTAAATTATGAAAAGTAAAAGTAATAGAAGTAATCAGGGAGAGAAACGTGCTAGCCTAGCCATTTCATTACTACCGTTATAACTACGTTTTCTTATGCAATGTTACATCATGGTTTCATTAGTGGTTTCAAAAGTCGACAGACCTGAATAGATATCTTTAGTCTGTCTTATAATTCCTTGTTCCAGCGATTCCTGAATCCCACCAAAAGTATTACACAATGTAGGGCAACCAAGTCCTAATGATTAATACCCAACTATCCCAATCTAGTCTAATACCCCTTATAGATTATGTAAATCCTCTCTAAAAGAGTTCCTGTGCTTTTAAGTATATTAAGTGATAGAGGTGGTAACCTGGTTAGTTCTTACACTAGGGATAGGGTTTCAAACGTACCCACTTACCAGTGCTAATCCCATGTTCAATTGGTAATCTAATAACAAGATTAACATGATCAAAACCACCCGTAATACTACCAAAACCCAGGGTTACATGATAGTCAAAGGATATCCAACAAAACCATAATCTAACAGGAAACAAACATTATAACGATAGTAAATTCATAACGGGGCTAGCACTTGAAGTGCTTAGCCTCTCATAGCAACAAGACAACAAGAATTAATAAAGGTAATCTTAGATTGAAAAATCAAAATTCTTACAAATGTAGTTTATGAATGATTAAATACAAAAGTAAGTTAAGTGTGATCTCCCTATGAACTTCTGAGGAATTCTTCGTGGTAAAGAAGCTTGGTCGCATTCATAGAGCAGTGGTGGAATGGATGATGAAGGATGATGATAAAGACCTGAATGAGGCCTCTATTTATAGATTTCGAATATGTTACGACGTAACCTTCTAGGGGTTTACACCGTAAACTGCTGACGCGTACTTTCCATATTGCAGGCTTAAAAGATGCTACAGCGTAATTAAGTGTACACGTTATGCCGTAATGTTGACTAGGATGACTCAACCTTCCATAATAGTAATGTTACGGCGTAAACCTTGCGTGCGGTTACGCCGTAATCCTGGTGGGTGATGTGTCTTGCCTTGAATATGTTACGGCGTAACACTATCGTAGGGGTTACGCCGTAAAGTCTCATAAGAATCCGTGTTTTCTTCATTTTTACGTCTTTCTCGTGGTCCTTGTCACATACTTGAATTTTACCTGAAAACAACAAAATAACCGTAATAGTATCGAATTCAAGTATTTATGAAACATTTGCAAGTATTTTTAGGGGGAAATTGACACTAAAAAGTATCAAATATTTAATGTTATCAAATATCCCCCGACTTGACTTCTGCTTGCCCTCAAGTAGACCTGTTAGAATAGTTTATAAAGAGATTTCTCTAATTTAACTCAAAGAAATGAATCTATAAAAAGTCTTATGCTAAAACATCAAAAAGCCACAACACCGCACAAAAGGGATCAAAAATCACTCACTCTCACTATTCAATAGTGTTTTTTATTCAGGTGACGCTCAACTGCCCAGCTGTAGCAAGTATTCCTATCATAAGCTTGGGAAAGTACACAAATCTCACTATTAGATGTAGGAGGTTCTAAACAATTCCTTAAAGCAACATGGGTGACATAGACATAGGTTTATTGGGTGATATAAAGTGTTAGGATAGACTTGGTGATACATATTTAATTGGAGTTAAGAGAAAACAACAAAACAAATAGTCTTATATATCTAAGGTATCCATAACCCGGCTACCTGTCCATTCCATAGTCTAAGTCTTCAGTGCGAAGAACTGATTAGATCATCAAATTTCGAAGACATGCTAACCCATTTCTCAACTAGGTGTCTATAGTTACACACCTTTATACTTCATGATGGCTTATAGTTGCAAACCGTAACCCCAAATCACATTAGTTGGATTATATTGCACCTCCTTTTTACTTAGATGGTTTTGTAATATTTATCTAACATCATAAAGTTATAAACTAGGTTGCTTATAGTTTTGCACCATCTTTTTCCTCCATTTTTTTATAATACTCCTGTAATAACATGTAACATTTCCTCGCCTCCTTGAGATAAACAGTATCGAAAGTGATAATACCAAGGGGTCTTCCATGATCAAGATAATATATCATCAAAGTAAGTGCCAATCTTCAAACCATTTTCCTGAACCATGGACTTAGGTAGCCAAAAATTTCAACACATAGATAAATATAGACTACGGGGTTGGCTAAGGCGAAATGGTGTAACGAAACATAATAATAATGGGTAAAGAACATAAATGTGGCTAACAAGAGTGAATCTAAGGGGCATCTTGCCTATTGATTGATGCAGGCAAAAGGGTTTTAATATGGAGGGACGACAAGTCAGTGTAACATGTTGACTAATCACACAAATAATGGCTATTTTGGGTGAAATTCTTAAATGTTAGCCTTCTTCTCGGACAGCCTTCTCGAACTGTCTATTCCTACTAGTCAATTAGGTCTCAAAATGATGTACAGGCTATGTTTACAATACTACCGGCATACTCATATTTTTTGTAGATTTTTGTGTAATGGATGAAAATGGAATCATTCGGCTTAACCTCACCAATTGAATTAAAGGGTGATAGTGCGCTCGGCAAAGAATAATTCTAGTTTAGTAAGAAAAACATGTCAAAAAATTTTAAAATTGGCACAAATTTTCAAAGAAAACTAGAAAATCAAAGGCAAATATAGGTTAAGTGGTAATTCTACTCCCATCCCCCCCACTTGGTTTGTACAATGTCCCTATTGTACATTTAAGAAAATGAAAATCAAAAATAAGAGTAGAATTAGAACAAAAGACTCTCCTAAGCGTTGCTCTGTTCTTTGAATGATAATGGCAAGAGACCATCTCTTGACCCTCGTATCCTGAACAAACTTGTATCCCCTGAAATCACTAGACAAACTAAAACATTAAACGTTTAAAATATAATTATACAAGAAAACCTAAGTCACTTTCGTAGGAATCACATTTGCATTTAGCATATGCAACAAGCCTTTTAAACCACTTGGTGGGCCAAGTGGACGAGTGAAGTCTCGTGAGGGTTTCCAGAGAACATACCCACAAAGTTCATTTAATTATACAAGGTTTTGAAAAAGTTTCAAACTAATTTCAGGTTTTTAGAAAGGGATTATGGCGTAATCATGAGTTTGGTTATGCCGTAATCATGTGGTTGTATATATTTTAATGTTTTTACTAAAGAAAGGTTACAGCGTAACTCAGACGGAAGGTTACGCCATATATACATTTGTTACGGCGTAACCAAAGTGGTTAAGCGCAAACAAAAACATTTTTTACCACATGAAAACGAGTCGGGGAGACCTTGAATTCCATTTCCTTGCTGCGAGAACCTGCAAATCAAAGTGAGAAACAAACAAACCAACTAAAATGCAGAAAACTAAAATGAATTTCATTAATAAAAGTCAGGTTGTCTCTCGACAAGCACTTTTGTTTATTAATGAGTCTTTAAGTTAGACTTAAAACATTCTACGTCTCTCCTTTGGTTGTTCCATCCATGTTCATTTCCTTCCTAATGATCCCCATAAATCTTGATCCATTTGCTCTTCCTAAAGGCAAGGCCTCATCTAACTGTTTGGTTATACACACGAAACTCTTTCCTCTCTTGAAAGAGTATCGTTTGACTTCAAAGGTTTCAATCTTAACAAACGGTGGTTTATAGTCTGTCTTTTCGATACCACTTTCCCATTGCTATTGTTCTTGGAATCCTTCGTCATGCCATGGGTACATTGTATCATGGAATTTTTCGCATTTCTCCTAAACATCATCTAGGGAATACCCTTTCTTTCCTATTCTTAAATCATACTCATTTGCCAACTGTTTAATTTCTTTGTCAAATACCTCCTTGTATTCATCAAACCTTCTTGAGTCATGCGTTTTTCCATAGTCAATTTCAACATCAAAACTATTTATTACCCATTCGTTAAGTACTTCATTCCGAATAGACTTATTGACATTTGTTTGTCCCAGCTTAATTCTTAACCATTCTTCTAACGAATAGTCCCTAGGCCGTGGTTTTCTAAGTTGTGGTTGTGGGAAGTTAGGGAAGTAGGTTTTTATGTTTGAAATTGGGTCCTCCTGATGAATTTGGTCAGTGTTCTTCTTAGGAGTTATGTTTCGAGAGGTGCTTGCATGACTTATGGGTGTCTTAATGTTTGTGTGTCCCTCATTAAATGCATGATCCCATGGTTTTGGCATGCCTTTACTTTTCTAAGGAAAGTATAAGTGTGGGTACTTAATGTGACACTTGCACGGGTTATCGTACATGGTTGCTTCATGCGAGATACCGTTATCATTAAACTCGCTATTCTATGCAACCCACTTGTAGTATCGCCTTCCACGAGTTGTATCATCGATATTCTTATTCCCATATCTTACCTTAAGGAAGTCATCAAATATCATACGATTTCCTCTGACACTTTGTCTTTCATAATCCCGAAAGCACATCCATTGTTCGAGCATTCCATTCTCACCTTTTCCATAAATAGCATC
>BQNB010093155.1:12053-26439 GCA_026074375.1 Tanacetum coccineum | reverse complement strand
CCGTGAATGAATAATTGATTGATGTTAATGTGTGTTTGTTGAATGATTAGTCCTTTTAAGTCCTTTGTTTGTTGTTTGATTTGATGTTTTGTTATGTTTAGACAATGATTAATAGATTCCCAAATTCGGTCAAATACCACCTGATGCGCGGTAAGGTCGAATTTTTTTTCAGGAAATTAGGTTTTTAAAACAAGGGTTTTCAATGGACAAAACGCAGTGTCTTTAGTCAAAACACAGTGAAGAGCCTTAGGCAAAACGCAGTCAAATCTTGAGGCAAAATGCAATGAGACAAAACGCAACCTTGAGACAAAACGCAATAAGCAAAACACAACCTTCTAGGCAAAACGCAACGAGCAAAACGCAACCTTGAGACAAAATGCAATGAGCAAAACGCAACCTTCTAGGCAAAACGCAATGAGCAAAACGCAACCTTGAGACAAAACACAATGAGCAAAACGCAACCTTCTAGGCAAAACGCAATGAGCAAAATGCAACCTTCTAGGCAAAACGCAAGATTTGTTGCGATTTGGGCAGCATAACATTGAGATTTACTTTGATAAAGGGTCTTCAGTAGGCAAAACGCAATGACCAAAACGCAATGAGAGCAAAACGCAATGACCAAAACACAATGACCAAAACGCAATGAAAGCAAAACACAATGACCAAAACACAGTGAGAGCAAAACGCAATTACCAAAACGCAATGAAGAACACCCTTTCAGTTAGACAAAACGCAGCCAAGAAAAAATCTTCAAACTTTCTTGAAAGCTACGAAATGATGTTAAAACCACCTAGTAATGATGCAAGGGATAGATCTAAGCTCGAAAGTACAAATCTTTAACACTTTTAACCACAAACAAAGATCAAATCTTGATTTTTCTTGCAATATTTTTCGAAAAAAAACAAGTCACGAATTTGATCTCGTTTTTAACCACAAATGAATCACGAATCCACCCTTAAAGCTCTGATACCAATTGTAGGATCCCGTATAACACTTCACTTCATATAACAAACCACGAATCGATCAAGAAAATAGATAAAGAAAGTGAGTTGATTTAGAGAGAGAAAGAGGAGAGAGAGTTGAGAGAGAAATTAGAGAAAGAAGAAAATGGAATTTTTATTAATGAACCAACTTTTTTTCCTAGGTGGAAAAGGTTACTTATATACCCCGACACATTAAGTGACGTTCGGGATATTTGACTAGGACCCGGGCTCGGGTTTTGTTTGGGATTAAACCCGAAACATATACAATATTAGATTAACTATCGAGCCCGATTCCCGATACTATTCTATTACAACGTTAACTAATTGATTGACCGAGACTTAATTACATAATGAACGAACTTCATGTTCGACTCAATATTTTGAGGCTAACACTATGTTTTTTCTTAAAATTCATATGTTGTGTAACATATTGATGGTATCATTCCATCTAAGCTAGATGTTAATCCTTGAGATTGGAATGAAACTTCACTTGAGAATTTAGGAAATAAAACCAACAGCTTTGGAATAAATGTTTAATGTAATAAACATATGCGAAATTAAGTCCAACACAATACAATACATCATTGAAGAAAGTCTTAAATGATATATTTTACTTAAGATAATTTAATACATAGATGGAAATCTTGTGTTTTTAACGAAGGAGTCATCATGTATGTCTTATATTGTGTATGAGACTGGTTGTTACTTTTGTACAAGAGCAAGATGAGCTAACAACAACAGTATCTAATTGAGAGTGATTTAGATGACTGTTAAAACAAAGTTTATGAATTGTATAAGGCATAGTGTTGTTTGTGTACACACGATGCTAGAGAATAATCAATCCTAGTTTAAGTAGGATTTCATCATTTATGATAAATCGGCTAACTAGATATGCTCAACTAAGAGCATTGTTACAATACACATTAAAGAATAAGAATACTTTACATTTTAAGAAACTATAAAGATGACTGTCTGAGATAGGTATGTTGTTGACTTCAAATACCTCATAAAGGTATTGTCACATTTCTATACTATTATTCTTGTAATGGTATGAAATATACATACGACACTCATCATAGCGTTTAAATTCTTCACAAGTTTGTGAATTTAAAACAAGTATTCGGAAAGTTTACTCAGATAACTATTTAGCTGTCTTGTAAAGAAAAAGTTAAGAATGTTGGATACATTGGACTTCAACTTGCTAATTAGTTTCATGCATATCTGTTTTTTAGTATTTGGATAATTGGGATGTAAGGCAATTTTTACTTTCTGATGAATAAAAATACGTGGTATTTGTTATTCATACATATAATAATTGCTATCCTGTATTTGCATGTTTAATCCTTGAATAATTTATCATTCTAAACATGTCCATTGTCAGTTAACAATATAGGAGTATTGTTACAAAAGACAAATATGAGTGTTGGTTATATTGTTTAAATATATGGATGGTTCCTGCCAAACTCATATGTTATTCACAAGGGATGCATATTGGACACCCCAACCTTTGAATATTTACTTTTGGATCCTTAGTCATGAGTAAAATATCGAAAAATGGTTAGTTAAGTCATCCTTAGACTTGAGAATACAAACAAGTTCTGCTATGTGTGGATATCACTTTTTAATTCTAAGTCTAACGTTAACCTGAAAATAGTAGTTATAAAGGCTATTATTGGAAGTGATGTGAAGCAGCATTCACAACACTTGTATTCAACAAAGAATTTGTTCCTCCACTTGATGTGCAGTATGATACCATTGGCGCCTCTCCAGAATTAATCAGATAATTGTGTGGCCGCACCCAAAGGGTAATGCAAGATGATTCTTGATTACATTTGGTATATCTGCATTAAGTTCTATAACGAGAATCTAAATGGTTAAACTATATGGAATGAGTTAGGATCCATATCCATGGTTTAACAGTATCTGAACAAAGGGATGATTATAGCAAGAGATACATAACCATGCTACTGAGAATGTTTTTGAAACTTGATCTCAGACATTTCTAGTTTTAAAAACGAATGTGAGTGTTGCTAGACGTTTTCGTCGTTAGTATATGGGTTGTCTGCTACTCCAACTCCCAAGTGGGAGCTGTTGGATTATGTGGTAGTTGGACTAGCAATATACAACTAGAAATGTGTGAGCCTATTGGGGGCACACACGTTAAACACATAGAACACATTTATTTCACGAAATAACTTTAAGTTATTATCTTTGATGTAATAAGCTTAAATATACATAGAACCTAAAGGACTAAAGTGACACAAACTTAAGCATATAAGGAACAAAGGTCAACCGACCCATATGTGTTCCTGAGGATAAGTTTGAGTCGGTTTTGGAGTGAAGAGATAAGGAGGAATGAGTTAGAGATATGGTTTTGAAAGGATGCATGATAAGGATGAAAGTTGGCATTCTTATCCTTTTACAACTAGGGTAAGGTAACTATAAATATACCTCATACCCTAGGTCATTGAGAGATAGAGATATACCTCTAAAACATCTGAAAAACTCGTTGCCTTCCCTCTCCAAAAAGTCCACCGAAATTCAGTTAATTAAGGTTTTTGGTTTTTCTTCTTGTTTGAATTTCGGTAATCCAATAAAAAGATTCAAGGTGCGAATTGTTATCCACTTTGCTAAGGATCGAATATAAGTCAATAGGAAGGGTGGTTTAACTGATCTCAAGGTTGACATCACGTTACAACCAAGTTAGGGTTAGTTTTGTTTGGATTTAGGATTCATCGAAATTGGGTCTAGGCATATTACAGAATTCGGTAATATTGTTACTAGGGTTTTTATTCGGTTTTGGTGCAAGTACTCAAAGAGACACTTGGTGTTTGGGATTCGTGAATCAAGACTAGCATCTTGGTGTGTTTGATTGACGCCTTTGTGTGAGCACTCATAGAGGTGGAAACTTATCCATTAGTTTCGAAAGCAATTTCTAGATCTCCGTTTTATTCACTTTGTTGTTGACTTCAAGGGTTAGTTTCATATGTTTCCTTTTGTTTATTTAGTGTGTGGTTAATCATATACACCTTACTTGATCCATATCTGCTGCGTACTCATAGTGTTAATGGTTAACAGTTTATTAAATCCCAACAATTGTTAGAATATAGTAGCAATTTTTAGTGGGTTAAACTGTTATTAGTTTATGTATAAGGATATAATGCTAGGATTAAATTTTTGCTTGATGAGCAAGACAAGCAAAGTAATTTTAGAATTCGAATTCTATAAAGATTCTATCCCTTTGTCTTTATAAATAGAAGTGAAGTGGATACTAGTTTGAATATTTTTTTTCTCAGTGTTAATTAATATTATGTAACGATTGGAGTCACGCACGTAATTACTATTACTATGAATCAATATTTTACGCTAACTTTCAAATTTTGTCGGTCGTTTTAACACTAAGTCTTTGTTATAAAGAGATAAGTTATTGCCAATCTCACATTAGAGTTTTAAATTTGATCTCAATTTCACATTATAGTTTTAAATTTGATTTTCTAGCTGTTGAAAGATCACCACACAATCTCCATGAGAATCAACAAAAAGGTAGTTTTTGTCAATATGCATTTATGAGATTCACTTTGCGCCTTAATGCTTGCCATTTTTCCAACAGAATATTCTTTAAATCAAAAAGATAACTTAATAAACGTAACAATATTATTGTAAGAAATAATGGAAGGTAACATGAAGATAGACAAAGTCAGGCATGTGGAGATTAAAAAGCCAAACTTGAAATTTGCAGAAGTTAGCGTATCCGTGTGAAGTCGAACTGTTTATACCCGCACATGTGTATATTTGTCAAAAGTTGGGTAAATTGATAAAAGAGTATACTCTTCAATTGTTACTCTATATTTCACAGCATCATAAAAAGTAAACAAGATCAAAGTTTTGTCATGTTAACATTATAACTGTAGCTTCATTGGTTAGTAAATATATGCAAGTTAGTCGTCTTAAATTGATATTTTTGAAATTCATAACTAATCGTCCGGTAGTTTGCACTTGTAACTATAATAGTCCCGACAACTTAGCTTGCATATTGAGAAAAGTGGTGAACATATTCAGATTTGATGATCATCAGTGATCAATTGAGTAGAGCTAGAGTTTCTTCTAAACAAGAAAGGCGAGCTTTGAGTAGAGCTAGAGTTTCTTCTAAACAAGAAAGGCGAGCTTCGATTTACATAGTCAAAAGAGGTAATTGTAACTTTTACAACGTGACAATGAGAACAACATACTCCCTATTAGTTTTCGGTCCTTGAGGGCCGGTGTAAACACCACATTTTAAACAACATACAGGACGAAAAAGAATAAGCCATAGAATACATTTTATGAACTTATGAATTATGACAATTTCCTAACTACATTTTGTTTCTACTCTAGTACTCTATGTATATAGTTTTTGTTTATTCACAGCTTGTCAGCTCCTTTTTTCCTTCAATATGTCAAATTTGACACTATCTGTTACACTGCAAATTGAGAATTTAAATACGGTTTTTACGCGCTTATCATTTTTCATTCCAACTTTAGACTTTTATAATCTTTTTTTGGTTCATACCCACATGGCCACAACTCCAAAAAGGTTGTATTTGTCATTATGTGTGTATTGGGAACCATATCTCCTCCTTTATTTCTTGCCCATGCTTTTCTAACATGTATTTAGTCAATTTGTGATAGGAAAGCCCATCCAACCACATCTTTGTTCATTATTAAATTGTCAATGTACAATAAACAAATGTGCTAAATTGCACAAGAGACGTGTGATTGGGGGTTAATGCATTTCACCTTTTAGGTACCAAAAGTACATATATATAATATGTAGCACCACTTGGTTTTATAATGTTACAATAATGAACTTTTGAACTTTATAAAAGATTGCAATCTCATGCTCAACAACCAAAATCAAATGATTTTGTGCAAGTAATCAAGCAAAGTACAAGAGTAAAGTAAATAATAACGTAATAAGATTTTCGAAATGGCACGGCTTGTTAATATTTTAATGGCAAATGTAATTACCATTTATAAGATCAAAATTTTCATACTCGTTCATGTATATTATAGTGGGTATTTTGTAATCACTTTCATTGAGTTGTGGAGTCAAATATTGATATGAAATTAGGCTTACCGACAATGAATGCATGGCTAGACCAAATGGTCATATTTTGTGGTAGCTTTCATCATAATACTTGTAAACATATATTCCAAACAAAGGATTCCAGTAGGGGTGAGCAAAAACCGCACCGCAAACCGCAAAACCACAAAAACCGCACCACACTAAAAACCGGTGGATCGGTTTTAAGAAAAACCACAAAATGCGGTGCGGTTGCGGTTTTACCCGTAAAACCGAACCGCAAAATCCACACCGCACCGCACATTAATTTCATAAAATCAAAAAACGGCACATTGATTATTTAATGTGTATTATAAGGCTTCTAGTGCATATTATCAGTAATATTCTAAGTGATATGTGTGTTTACATTAAATATATGCATTGTTATAACCGAAAAAACCAACATTATAAACCAAAAACCGCAAAAATCCACATTAATTATATAAATCTTAAGTGATGGTGCGATGCGGTTAAAACCCGCAAATCCGCAAAAACCGCAAAAAAACCCGCAAAACAGAAACCGCAAAAACCGGGCGGTTGCGGATTCTCACTTTTGAAAAACCGCAATTGCGGATGCGGTGTGGTTTTTGCCAAAAACCGCACCGATCCGCACCATGCTCACCCTAGATTCTAGTATTCCACAATGGTCATATATGTGATGTTTCAAAAGCTATGAACTAACATCACATGTAAGTCTTCATTATAATTTCATGCTTATTTAGGTGTGAAATTCAACAAAAATAACATCAAATAAATGTGCTGGTCAATCAGGCTGTGACATACAGCCTGATGTCCCCACCTTAATATGTGCCCCTGGGTCACATGTTAGAAAAACCCTACTAATATACACATTGAGTGATAAATCCACTGTCGTTTTGACAGTGGGCCACTTTGCTACAGTAACGGGCTTTCATTTTGGGCCAGCCCGATTTTAGTTTTTTTTTTTTAATTATTTTGTTTTTGTTTTTTTTTTAAATTTGTATGCACAAAGTAGGAGGAAAAAAAAATATTACAAAAGTTCCGATTTATTCAGATAAAAAAAATACCTCGTTACGACGGCAATTGAGCGAATTAGTTTACATGCTACCACATAGAAATTAGTTAAGTGATTTTGAAGTGTTTTCATCTTCCTATTCGTGAGGTGTTTGGTTGTCTGTACTTGTAATTGATCGAATAATCTTATAAACGGAAACATCCTTAGGGATACATTTGTTGTAACTCTAAAGGCTACTCGATGACAAGTAGATTCAAGTGGGGGAATATTTGTTGACATCAGTAACGTCTATTTTATAGCATCGTTATCCCAGATATCAACCCATTTTGTATAGTTATAGCAAAGAAATTGTTACTTAACGTTTACATTTGAGAATTGCAGTAATTATAGTGTAATTGGTGAAACATAGCAAAAGGCGTGCATTTTGGAGCTTAAATGAAAATATTTTAAAGATTACTATTCTGAAGACCAATACGCCGTATCTTCTTCCGTGCCTGCACTCACCAGAGACCACAGAAGATTAAAGAGCAATACGCCGTATCCAGAGGACTCAATACGTCGTATTCAAGATATGGAATCAATATAATATTCTGGAAGATATCAAACATGGTCCCTACTCCAAGAAATCCCCAATACGCCGTATCCAACCCATTGGATACGCCGTATTGAACCGACTTCCAGACATTATAAATAGAAAACTCAAAAACGAGTTTTAAGTGTGCTAAATCATATTTCTCGTGATACCAAAACTACCAATTCGAGTTTTCCAAAGAGAAAAAGAGCAGAAGAGGTCTAGCAACGTATTCAATTCCATAGGAGACATCGTGTAATTCCATATACTTTAGTAATCGTTGCTTTAATCCATAAGATAGATTATAATCAGCAAATAAGGATGCTTTATGTGCTGATTATATGGAGTGACAGAATTAATGTGTTCAAGGTCTTAGGATGATGTAAACGCCTAAGTCTTAAGAATGATATGCCACCTCGAGAGAGAGCAATCATAGCACATGATAAACAAATCAACGTTCAAACGGCTTAATAAAGTTAATACAATTTACTCTATATAAGGTTCGAGCGCACTTTATCTTTTGTCTATTAGTCTGCGTGGGTAACAGTATCTAGAATTGATTGTAGTCACCAACCAACTGTGGCAGTCCTCAGGCTGAAAACCCCTATTTCCATTAAAATAGGTTTAGACTGACATAGTTTTAACATAGGATTAGAAAGTAAGAGGAGTTAACAGTAGATTAGATAACCAAGATATTAATTAAATGAGTAGATATAACCTCGCTCTCAGTGATCGACACCTATTACCACGTACACTGCCCGTTAAAGTGTTGTTTTTGGTTTGAGTCGCAAATATAAAATTAACAACAAGAATCATATAAAAAACAACCCTACACTACAACACATCATATACATACGACACTCATCATATCATTCAAATCCTTTACAATTTGTGAATTTGAAACAAGTATTCAGAATGTTTACTCATATGACTATTTAGCTTTCTTGTATAGAAAGAGTTGATAATGTTAGAAACATGTGACTACAACTTTACCTAATTATCTCATGCATATCTGTTAATAGTATTTGATAATTAGGATATGTAAGATAATTTTTTACTTTCTGATGAATGAAAATACGGTGTATTTGTACTCATACATATAAGTAATTGTTACCTATATTTTCATGTTTTAATCTTGAATGATTTTATCATTCAAAATATGTACATGTCGGTTAACATATGGGAGTATATACATAAGACCAAATGGTTAGATATAGATATAGGTTGTATATTAAAATAACATGGATGGTTTCACCAACACTCAATATGTTATTCACAATGGTTGCATATTGGACACCCCAACTTTCGTACATTTATTTTTGGATCCTTGTCATAAGTAAGATGTCAAAAATGGTTAAATAAGTCATCCTTAAACTTGAGATACAAGCAAGTTCTGCATGTGTGGATATCACTATTAACCATTAGAAGCATCGTCATTTTTATGCTATCGTATTAATATTGCTAGTCGCTGCTGTTTTAATTATTTTTCACTTTGCTTGTTTCCTCCTCCTTCCCCAACGTCAAAAATATAAATTGTGAGTGGTGGCACCAACTTTGCTTGTTTCGAGCCTACTACAGCCCGGTCTAATGTTCAGTATGTTTGTTGAAAGTCTCAATTTACACGTTTATATGAAATATAACACTTATCTAATGTAAATAACACAAGTAATAACTTATCAGTCGTGTAATGCTTTATTGATAACAATCAAACTATTATAGTATACTATGGATCACATAAGTTGAATGACAATGTAAGATTACCCTTTGAACAAGTAAACTTGATAGAGTATCAAGTTTACAAGCGAACTTATATAGACCAGCTGATAGGATCAGAGGTCTACCTTGTATTTCGACAAATTAAATAAAATACTATGATTAATACAAAAATAAAAGATATGACATTTACGTCCTACAACATTCTCTATTAATGTTAAAAAAAAAACTCTATATAATACTAATATGAGGCTTGGCGTCCTTATTGGTTGTATCACAACGTGTCAAGAATCTATGAGTATGTACGAGGTATTTAAATGCACGTCCAAATCTGAAAACTAATTTCATACCCGCGCCATACTCACTACAACAAAATGTGGGTTTTGGGGTCCGGCCAAAAATTAGGCGACAATATGTCGGACCCTAATAATTGCAGGGGACCCACTTTTTTTCAACCAAAATGTTGGCTATCAACAAAATCAGTTTGGGTACGCCCCCCCCCCCCCACATTTATGGTCGACAATGTCGACCCTAATTTTATAAAAATTAATTATTATATGAAATAATGTATATATGAAATAATTTTTAAAGATTTATAACTTTTTTAAAGTTTTACTGGTCGACAAGTCGACCCAAAACCTTAAGAAAATGTCGACGCCTAAAATGCGCCAAAATTTTCATGATCCGCCATATTCGAAAGAAACCCAAAATATAAAAAAAATGTTTAAAAAATGTTTAAACATAAAAAAAAATGCATTTAAAAACTATATAAAATATTATAAAACACTTAAAAAAATATATAAAAAGTTATATATTTTATAAAAAAGTTATATATATTTTATAAAAAATCATTTATAAAATTAATATATAACGAAACGGGGAACCGGAACCAGAACCCGTCCGAAACGAACGCGTATTATATTTTTTTAAAAGTTATATATTTTATAATAAAGTTTTATATATTTTATAGAAAAATCATTTATACAATAATTGTATACGAAACGAGGAACCCGGAACCGAACCCGGCCGATAAAACGAAACCAAATTTTAATATTTATTATAAAAATTTTTATATTTTGTATAAAAAAAGTGTTATATAGTTTTATTAATAAAAAATCAGTTTATATAATATTAAATACGAAACGGGGAACCGAACCGACCGCCGAAACACCCAATTATATTTGTTTTTTTAAGTTATATATTTTATAAAAAAGTTATTATATATTTTATAAAAAAACATTTTATACAATAATTATATACGAAACGGGGAACCCGGACTGAACCCGGCCGAAACGAACCAAATTATATTTTTTTAAAAATTAAATATTTGTTATAAAAAAGTTTATATATTTTAAAAAAAATCAATTTATATACAATAATTGGTATACTAACCGGTGAACCGACAGACCCGGCCGAAACGAACCAATTTTTTTTTTATAAAAAAGATCAAAATTAATAATAAAAATATTAATATATTTATAACAAATCAGATATTAAAACATTAGATTGTATACGAAACGAGGAACCGACCGACCCGCCGAAACGAACCAATTTATATTATTTTTAAAAGTTATATATTATTATAAAAAAAGTTTTATAAATTTATAAAAAATCATTTTATATAATAATTATATACTAAACGTGGAACCAGGGGGCGTCCACGACCCGCCGAAACGAACTCATTTATAGTTTTTTTTAACAGTTATATTTTTTATAAAAAAGTTTTATATATTTTATAAAAAATCATTTTATACAATAATTGTATACGAAACGAGGAACCTTGACCGAAACCCGGCCGAAACGTTTTAATAAATTTAATAAAAAAACATTTTAATAGATGAGGTAATCAACTTATTAAATTGTATATTTAACCACAATAAATAATCAAAATACAACGGATATGATTCCTAATCGATTGACGTTTATAATTATAATATCAAATACATTAGAAATCGATAAAACCCTCAAAACATTAAAGCCATACTTAAGTTTTCCCATCGCAAACATTAAAGCAAATAAGTTTTCCTACATTCCAAATGCTAAAATAAAATATTTATCTTAATGACAAACACTCCTATGAAGGGTTTCTCATTACCCTTGGTAGAATCTCCTGTGAAGTATTCCTGCTTGACTCTAGTGTGTGGTTCTCGGATGCCTGCCATCACGAGTTGTCCCCAAATACACTTACCCTTCGCCTCTAATAGTGTCTTGTTATACCTTTCATCCAAGAACTTACAAGATTGAGCACTCAGCCATCCGAGATTCTGTGGCAGATCGTGAGAATGACTTGGTCGTGAAGAATCCCGGAGAATGACTTGGACGTGAAGAGTTCCCGAAGAATTGACTTTGAGGTGTTAACTGCCAGAGAAGCAAGATCCACCACATAAAGTAGCCACATCCTCTCATCTGTAGTTTCCTGGCTGTTACGTAGTAGGAAATCATAGAAAAGTCATTTTGACGAAGCCTAACTTTTTATATTACATAAATAGTATTATCTTTGGATAGTTTCAACATTTGAATTAGGACATTGCTTATTATCGTTGCCATAAGCCAGTGATCGTCTGCATGATGTATCGCAACACCAACATATCACGTTTTAATTTACACTAGCACCACCAAGTTTGATAGATCGCTTCCATTCTGGTGACAGTTTAACGAGGTTTGGTGAATGTGGTGGGGTTGTGAGAATAATAAGGATAGAGAGTGTATGTGTGCTTGGAGGATAAATACTTATCTGTTTTAATGGTATAGAAGAAATGCTTGCGGAGTTATTTGTAGGGAAGTTTTTGCAGGGTGTTTTTGGCGGGTGATTTTGGGCGGGAGGAGGGAGTGCAAAATGCGCGCGGTATTTGTGGCGATCTGGAGGGAGTTATTTGGCGCTTGAAATGATATTTGCTTGTAATAGAACTATCTCGACCCAGTTGAACGTCTAACTTATAACCATAACATATCGACTCGTTCCGTTGAACGTCTAACATATAAACCGTAACAATCGAACTCGTCCGTTTAAACGTCTAACGTATAACCATAACATATCGACTCGTCCGTTGAACGTCTAACTATAACCATAACATATCGACTC
This sequence comes from Tanacetum coccineum, assembly GCA_026074375.1. Classification (NCBI taxonomy): domain Eukaryota; kingdom Viridiplantae; phylum Streptophyta; class Magnoliopsida; order Asterales; family Asteraceae; genus Tanacetum; species Tanacetum coccineum. Next base: position 13,995 of record BQNB010093155.1, on the reverse strand, counting down.
GTCCGTTGAAACTCTAACATATAACCATAACATATTCGACTCGTCCGTTGAACCTCTCCCATATACCATAAATATCTCTCGTCCGTTGAAACGTACTAACGTATAACCATAACATAACGACTCGTCCGTTGACCCTCTAACATATAACCATAACATATCGACTCGTCCTGTTGTGAACGCTAACGTATAACCATAACTATCGACTCTTCCCGTTGAACCTCTAACATATAACCATAACAAACGTCTCTGCCGTTGAACTTCAAACGTATAACCAATAATAAACTCGACTCGTCCGTTGAACCTCTAACATATAACCATAACATATCGTCTCGTCCGTTGAACGTCTAACGTATAACCATAACATATCGACTCGTCCGTTGAACCTCTAACATATAACCATAACATATCGTCTCGTCCGTTGAACGTCTAACGTATAACCATAACATATCGACTCGTCCGTTGAACCTCTAACATATAACCATAACATATCGTCTCGTCCGTTAACATTCATCACGATTCGTTAACATTCATCACGATTCGTTAACATTCATCACGATTCGTTAACATTGGTTGGTAATGATATTTGCTTGGTAATGAACTATCTCGTCAGTTGAACGTCTAACGTATAACCATAACATATCGACTCGTCCGTTGAACGTCTAACGTATAACCATAACATATCGACTCGTCCGTTGAACCTCTAACATATAACCATAACATATCGTCTCGTCCGTTGAACGTCTAACGTATAACCATAACATATCGACTCGTCCGTTGAACCTCTAACATATAACCATAACATATCGTCTCGTCCGTTGAACGTCTAACGTATAACCATAACATATCGACTCGTCCGTTGAACCTCTAACATATAACCATAACATATCGTCTCGTCCGTTAACATTCATCACGATTCGTTAACATTCATCACGATTCGTTAACATTGGTTGGTAATGATATTTGCTTGGTAATGAACTATCTCGTCAGTTGAACGTCTAACGTATAACCATAACATATCGACTCGTCCGTTGAACGTCTAACATATAACCGTAACATATCGACTCGTCCGTTGAACGTCTAACGTATAACCATAACATATCGACTCGTCCGTTGAACCTCTAACATATAACCATAACATATCGTCTCGTCCGTTGAACGTCTAACGTATAACCATAACATATCGACTCGTCCGTTGAACGTCTAACATATAACCGTAACATATCGACTCGTCCGTTGAACGTCTAACGTATAACCATAACATATCGACTCGTCCGTTGAACCTCTAACATGTAACCATAACATATCGACTCGTCCGTTAACATTCATCACGATTCGTTAACATTCATCACGATACGTTAACATTCATCACGATACGTTAACATTAGAACTAAAACAAGTTTGGGTCGACAATGTCGACCCAAAATATAAAAATGTTTAAAAAATGTTTAAACATATAAAAAATGCATTTAAAAATTATATATAAATATTTAAAACAATTAAAAATTATATATAAAAAGTTATATATTTTATAAAAAAGTTATTATATATTTTATAAAAAAGTTAATAAAATATACTAAAAAAAGTTATTTATTATTTAATTTTAAGTTTTCCCCGGCGACATGTCGCCGGGGATAATAACCCACCAAAATTTTCGTTACCCCGCCAAATACGCTAAACGACAAAAATAAATGTTTCCCCAGCGACATGTCGCTGGGGATTGTCGCCGGGGAAAACAATTATTGATAAAGTAGATCTGTTGCATCTTTACAGTATAACAAAAACGAAAAAAACATATAACTTCTTCTTGGCGATTTTTGCAGCGCCCAACCTCTTCAAAATCTACCATCACAAACAATTCGAGCACCATGATAAGTGCTTAATTACACATATCTTTTACCTCCAAAAACGAGCTTAAATGACCAAAAACAGACAAAAACTGCCA
>BQNB010093155.1:0-11455 GCA_026074375.1 Tanacetum coccineum | reverse complement strand
GGATACAATAGTTCTACCTCTTCTCCGTCATGACCATAGGGTATCGCATCATCATAGCTAAGATATGTATACGTTCTCCCAGGAAGCAAAGACAGGATTTTGTTGTTGATGATGTCAGTAGTGTCATTCTTAGGACACACGATCGCTTTGTCTTGTAATTTCACGGCTGATGGATAGTGTAACGTCTCATTATCATAGATAAAGTTTATGAGGTTCGATATTCCATCTCCATCGTCGGGAATACAGTAGTGTTCAGGTATGTCTACCCATGAACAGTTTTCTGGATCACAATCATCAGGTGTACCAATGTTTCCGTTCCCGATATCCAATAGCCATTGCGCAAAAATGGATACTCTTTCCCTATCGATATCCTGTAGGTTACTGTTGTTGAGACGCATGTTTTCAGTAAGATAGTAAATTTTAAAGTGTTGCCATATGTAAGACTTGGCAATTGAAGAATGTATAATTTGATTTCTCGATGCATTTGTTTTAACCGGAAGAGTCTGTCTGAAATCTCCTCCCAACATTACCGTCTTACCTCCAAACAAACGGTTCGGTTGGTCTAGGAGATCTCGTAGGGTTCTATCTAGTGACTCAAAACATCGGCGTTCATTCATAGGCGATTCATCCCAAATAATCAAACTTGTTTCTTTAATTAAGGTTGCTAACTGTGTATTTTTTTTTATTAAACATACTGTGCTATCAGTTAGGTCCAGAGGTATTTTAAAGCGTGAATGAGCTGTACGCCCTGCTGGAAGTAATAAGGAAGCGATACCTGATGAGGCAACAGCCAATACTATTTTTCCTTCAGAACGTAAGCTAAATATAAGTGTCTTCCAAAGGAATGTCTTCCCTGTACCCCCATGACCATATACAAAAACCAATTCTTGCCTATTATTGAAACATGCATCCATAATCAAAATAAAGATGCGACGCTGCTTGTCATTTAGCTGTGGTAGCAACTGATCTCTATGAGCTGCAAGGAGTGTACGATCGTAATTCTTCTCCTCCATTAGGAGTCTGTTTCTAAGAACAGACATGAGATGTTCAGGTGGCATACGGAGACCAAAATCTGTTAACGATTTCGAACAGTGATTTAGACAATCTTCAAGCTCGTATAGCACATAATCTTCTAAATCGGAATCATCAATGTGTAGGTTTGGAATGTTCAGTGAGATGGAAGAAGTATATGGTATATCTTCCGACATACTTTTCCATGTGCGGTTCCAAAGTTTAATTGGATCAGACACTTGACAAAATGTAAGAATGTGTGCTAATAGTGTCCGTAATTCCGCGGGTGTTGCTGTAAGAGCAGCTTCTTCTAGCGTTATCTCCCATTCTCTGTCGTTTTCTAATAAGCCTAGTGCCTCACATGCAGCCCGACAGGTTGGGTAGACAATGTTGTTTACGGTACGGATGTCTGGAAAACTCTTGCAGCCTCTTTGGTGACACAACAACATTCTTTGATAAAATAAATCTCCCGCAGCGGGATGGACATATGTCAACCTACCAATTGACAATTTTGTTCTGACACGGCGTCGTTGCCAATACTTACCATCCACGTACCATACAAATTCGGATGGGAAATCCAAATATGTAAGGTATCTTCCGTCGGTATTCCATTCATTGTAGTGAAGCCATTCAGTAAGAGTCGTGTTGGGAATTACGTTTTCCTAACTTAGTACCGACAGTATAAATAGTTAGTACTGATAGTTATAGTTAGTACTGATAGTACAAAATGTTAAGTACTGATCAGTTAGTTAGTACCGATAGTAGAAATTAGTTAGTACCGTTTAAGAGATATGTATGAGATATTTTAGGAAAAGATATGTATTATCTTTTACGCGTTTTGTAAGCCTGTTAGGGTTTATCCTTGGTCTATAAAAGGATCCCTCTTGGCATAGTTAGAGAGACGAGCTCAATATATCTCATACAAAATCATATCTCATAGTTAGTAATCTGTAATTACTCAAAAGCAGATTAATAGAAATTATTATTTAGTTTTTCATTGTTCTTCTTAGTACTTGTGTTAAGATTCCGCATTAACACATAGTATTCATAGTCAGTGTTTCTATATAGTCAAACTGTATTTATACATCTTGGCTATCATCCTTAATAGGCTGCAGAGATCTATTCAGTTTGGGACTAACAAGTGGTATCAGAGCCTGTGAGAAACTCTGAGTAAGAAGAACAAACAAATCCAGTTATACATCTCCATCCTATAAATCTAAACATGTCTGGGTCACAAGATGAAATTCCACCACCACCACCACCTCCACCATCATCATCATAAACACCAACACAACAAACTCCTCATACAGTATCAACCATCAAACTGCCTCTTCTCAAAAAAGGAGAATATAATATATGGGCCATGAAAATGGAACATTATTTGGCCCATATAGACTATCCAATCTGGGAGGTTATACAAAATGGGAATGGTCCTGTATCAATCATTACAGATACACAAGGACAAATTAAGGTTTTGCCTCCCAAAACTACAGAAGAAATTGTAGCCAGAGAAAGAGAGAGAAAAGAAAGAACCACTTTGCTTATGGCTCTACCAGAAGATCATCTTGCTAAATTTCATAAGATGACTAATGCAAAAGAGATGTGGTATGCCATCAAATCTAGATTTGGTGGAAATGACGAATCCAAGAAGATGCAGAAGTATATCTTGAAACAACAGTTTGAAGGATTCTATGTATCCAACTCAGAAGGGCTTCACAAAGGCTATGACAGGTTCCAAAGTCTTCTGAGTCAATTAGAGATTCATGGAGCAGGTGTATCTACTGAGGATGCAAATCAAAAATTCCTAAGATCTCTACCTTCTGCCTGGTCACAAGTTTCCTTAATTATGAGAACCAAACCAGGAGTGGACAGTCTCAGTTTTGATGATCTGTACAATAATCTAAGAGTCTTTGAGAGTGATGTAAAAGGCTCTACTGCATCATCTTCTAGCCCGCAAAATGTAGCATTTGTCTCTAAGAACACCAGCAGTACTAATGATGTTAGTACCGCTTATTGTGTTCCCAATCCTTCTGGTCAAAACTCACAGTATGAACAAACATCATCATACTCATTACTTGCTAATCAATCAAGTTGCCCTCAACTGGATCATGAGGACTTGGAACAGATTGATGAATATGACCTAGAAGAAATGGACTTGAAGTGGCAAGTGGCCATGATCTCAATGAGAATGAAAAAGTTTTACAAAAAGACTGGTAGAAAGCTACAATTTGATGCAAAAGAACCAGTTGGCTTTGATAAAACCAAAGTTGAATGCTACAATTGCCACAAGACAGGGCATTTTGCTAGAGAGTGTAGAATCAAGGGAAATCAAGATAATAGGAGGAGGGATGCATGGAACTCTGGAACAAAGAAGGATGGTGAGCCCGAACTGGAAAGAAGGAGGACTCTAAAGCATAGGAGACCATTGAAGGAGAAGGTGTAGATTGACCAGTCATTCGAAGAAGATTTTGAAAAAAAAGATTATGCTTTTATGGCTTGCAACAGCTACATAATCAGACACAGAGGTAACTTCTTGTTCGAAAAAAAGTAAAGAGTCGTATGCTAGCCCTTAAAAACAATTAAATGATTGCGTCATGAGAGAACAACTTAGTGAAGGCCAACATAAAAAATAAAGGCATATACTCAAGGTCTAAGAAAGTTGAAGGCACATTTAGTTTGCTCATCAACAAGGTCAACTTTGGTATGAACAAAGATAAAAATGTTATGAAGATAGATTTAAGATGATAAAACAGATGACTAACATACCATAAGAAAATTGCTGAAGCAGAAGCTCAAAAAGAAAAAGAAGATTTAAAGGCTAAAGTAGAAAATGGCATAACTCTTCTAGAATCTTAGTAAACTGCATAATATCCAAATGAGTGCTAATGATAAGTTAGGGGCTGGGTATGGGGATCACAGATCTATTGTATTTTGAGCTATGAAAATGAAGTTTTATACAAAGTGTTTTTATGAACAAAGAGAGTGAGTTAGAAAAAACAACCTTTGTATGATCCGGTTTGTTACAGCAGGTGGAATGCATGTTGTACCCCCACCAATGCCATGGGAAGTTTGTATTGCCAGATTGTTCGTTAATACTACTTGTGTATTTTGGTTAGTACTGTTCGTGGGTCGTTAGTACTGCCAAGGCAGTTAAGTTAATACTGCTTGGGATTCAAAGATGTTAGTGCTGCTTGTTGTATCTGATATCGGATAACACATTATTTTTGGATCCTCGTGGATGAACACAACGAGACATAGGTCAGATTGATTTTTTTGGATTTGGTTTACATGTGCTGTAAGCAGATTTAAAGGCTTATATTTTTTGACAAATTGTTTACGAAGAGGATTAATTATCACCTATTTAAAGTTGAAAGTGGAATTATTTAGGTTTGAGTATTTTATCATCACCTTTTAGCAGGAGGTAAATGTTTGTGTTTTCAAAGTTGTGATCGAATACTAATGACGAATCAAGCAAAGGTGTGGTCATCTACAAACTTATGGTGCACAAAGCTCACATTGCTATCACTTTAAGGAGTTATACGTTAGTTGTGCTCAGTGTCTCATAAAGAAGTGATTTTTTTTCCAAGAGTGTTCATCTACTTTATATTGTGGTATTGGTATAAGTTTGACGTCACGTGGATCTACAAGATATAAGACACAAGTTTGGGTGTTCTACTTCAGCATCAAGTTCGTAAATACTTAGTTTTTACTTCATCAGTAATCATTACATAGAGCCTACATTCAAGAAATGGATAACAATGGTTTCAGGAAACTTAAGATAAAAAGTTAACAGATTATATGCTACACTCGAGGTGAAGGTGTTACTACAGTCTAGTACATTATTACTATACTACTGCTGAGTATGAGTTTCTACCTACTAAGTCATTTCTTAAGGTGCGAATGGAGTTGGAAAATTTGGGTCATTGGAATACTTGGATTAAAAGCGTAATATTGGTTCGTGGTTGTAAAGATCAAAGTTGCACACTTTGGTCCCCTAATTAATGCTGACAAAAAGGGGAAGAAGATTTTATGATTTGTAATTTGTAGATCCTTGGTAGCTTAAGGGGAAGTTTTCATTCGTATATTAACTTCAGGGGAAGTTCGTGCTTATTTGGTTTTGTCATTATCAACTAGGGGAAGATTGTTAGGAATTATATTTGAGTTGATAAGACAAAACAAGAATGAAACAAGATGGAAACAAGAAGGACCAAAGTTGTTATTATGGGATTCTACAAGATGTAGGAGATAATGAAGATTTGGTCAAAAAGAAGATAAAGATGAATATTAATGAGAAGATAAAGATGAATAATTAATTGATTCTCTCATTAATATCTTATATTAGTTTCCATGTAAGCCTTGACTCCTTATTCTATAAAAGGAGGTCCAGGAATATTGTTTTATGCATCCAAAAAAGTGTGTGTTCTCAATGAGAGTCGACAAAAAGAAAACGTGTGTGTACACGTTTAGTTAGTTAGTAGATAGTTGTAGACGTCTATAGTTTAGCCTCAAGGATTGTAAATCCCTGTTACTAGTTAGAGTAACCGATCTATTCTGATCAAATAGTATTTGGGGCTGTTGATTAATAATAGTAAAACCTTGTTTGATAACTTATTGTTCTTTATTATTCCGCTGCGTATATAAGTTATCTGTAAAATTAAATTCCAAGATGGGCAAAAGATTTCTCACTAGTGGAATCCATCGCCTTTTAGAACCTCTGAGTAAGAAGAACAAACAAATTCAGTTATACATCTCCATCCTACCAATCTAAACATGTCTGGATCACAAGATGAAATTCCACCACCACCACCACCTCCACCCTCATCCTCACAAACACCAACACAACAACTCCTCATACAATATCAACCATCAAACGCCTATTCCTCAAAAAGGAGAATATAAAATATGGGCCTGAAAAAGGAACATATGTTGGCCCATACAGACTATCCAATCCTGGGAGGTAATACAAAATGGGAATGGTCCTGTATCAATCACAACAGAAATCACAAGGACAATTAAGGATTTGCCTCCCAAAATTGCATGAAGAAATTATGCCAAGAAAGAGAGAGAAAAGCAAGGACCGACTTTGGCTTATGGTCTTCCAGAAGATACATCTTAGTTAAATTTCATAAGAATAAACTGATGCAAAAGAGATGTGGGGCTGCCAACAAATCTAGATATGATGGAACGATGAATCCAAAGAAGATGCCAGAATAATAATCTTGAAGCAACAGTTTTAAAGGAATTTTCTCTGTATCTAACTCAGAAGGGCTTCACAAAGGCTATACAGGTTCCAAGTCATCTGATCAGTTAGAAATTCATGAGCAGTGTATCCCCTGAGGATGCAAATCAAAAATTCCCTAAGATCTCTACCTTCAGCCTGGTCACAATTTCCTTGATTATGAGGACTCAAACCAGGAGTGGACAGTCTCGGTTTTGATGATCTGTACAATAATCTGAGAGCTTTGAGAATGATGTAAAAGGCTCTACTAAATCATCTTTCTACCTCGCAAAATGTAGCATTTGTCTAGAGAACACCAGCAGGTATCTAAAGATGATATACCGCTTAAGTGTTACCCAATACTTCTGGTCAAAACCACAGAATGAACAAACATCATCAAACTCCTTGCTTTCTAATCAATCAATGTTGTCCAAAACAGGATCATGAGGTAACAAAAACAGCTTGATGAATATGACCTTGAAGAAATGGACTTGAATTGTCAAGTGGCCATGATCTCAATAAGAATTAAAAAAAGTTTTACAAAAAGACTGGTAGAGAAGCTCAGTTTTGGATGCAAAAGAACCAGTTGGCTTTGATAAAACCAAAGATTAGTTCTACAATTGCCACAAGACAGGGCAATTTGCTAGAGAGTATAGAATCAAGGGAAATCAAGATAACAAGATGAGGGGAAGCATGGAACTCTTGGAAATAAGAGGATGGGACCGAACAGGAAAGAAGGAGGCCTCTAAGCATTGGTGACCTAAGATGGAGAAGGTGTAGATTGACCAGTCATTCTGAAGAAGAAAAAAATAGCTTTTGATGGCTTGCAACAGCTCAGAATCAGACACAGATGTAACTCTTTGTTCAAATCGGGGGGGGGGGGGGGGGGGTGGGGGATGTGGGGTTGAGGGGCATTGATGGCAGGGGGGGGGGCCTTGGGAGGGAAAAACGTTAGATCTCAAAAAAAAAAAAAGAAAGTAGAGAACAACAACTTAGTGATGCAAACATAGAAATAAAGGCAAATTCTCAAGGTCTTTAGAAAGTTAAAGCACAGTTAGTTGCTCATCAACAAGGTCAACTTTGGTAAGAAACAAAAGATAAATTTTTTGAAGATAGATTTAGATGATAAAACAGATGTTCTAACATACCATAAGAAATTTCTCCAGAAAGCTCAAAATAAAAAGAAGATTAAATGCTAAAGTAAAAAATGGCATAACTCTTCTAAGAATCTTAGTAAACTAGGCTTAATACCCAAATGATGCTCATGATAAGTTTGGGCTTGGTATGGGGATCACCAGATATAGGAAAATTTTGAGCATGAAATGAAGTTTTTAACAAAGTGTATTTTATGAACCAAGAGGTGGAGTTTAGAAAAACAACCTAATATGATAAGGAGTTAGTTACAGCAGTTGGAATGCATGATTGTCACCCCCCACCAATGCCAATGGTAAAGTTAGTATTACCAGATTGATTACGATAATCGCTTGTGTATTTTGGTAGACTGTTTGTGGGTCGTTAGTACAGTGCCAAGGCAGTTAAGTTAATACTGCTTGGGATTCAAAGATGATAGTGCGCTATGATTTGTATATATACGAGTAACACAAAATTTTGGGTCTCGGATGCCACATCAAGGAAGAATTGATTTTTGGTTTACATGTTCTTAACAGATTTACAAGGCTCATATTTATTGCAAATGTTTACGAAGAGGATTATTTATCCCTATTTAAAGATTTACGTGGAATATTTAGGTTTGTGTTTTTATCATACCTTTTAGCAGGAGGTAACTTGTTGTGATTTACAATGTTGTGACGAAGAATTGACGAATCAAGCAAAGGTGTGTGATCTAGACAAACTATAGTGCTCAATGCTCCACAATGCAATCACTTTAAGGAGTTACTTATGTTAACTCATGTCCAAATAAGAAGAGGATATTTCAAGAGTTTGCGATCTACTTATATTTTGGTCTTGGTATAAGTTGTACGTACGTGATCGTACAAGATATAAGACACAATTTGGGTTTGTTCTACTTCAAGCATCAAATTCGTAATAAAGTTTTCCTTCATCAATAATCATTACATAGAGCCTACATTAAAGAAATGGTTTAACATATGGGTTTCAGGAACACTTAATGTTCAAATTATAACGATTTAATATCTAATCTAGGTGAAGGTTTTTACTACTGCTAGTCATTAATACTAATGCAGTATGAGTTTCTACTAGCTCAAGTTCATTTATTCTTAATGTGCGTAATGGAGGGCAATTTGGGTCTTGGAATACATGGAATAAAACGAAATATTGGTTCGATGTTGTAAAGATCAAAGTGCACAATTAGGTCCCCAAATTAATGCTGACAAAAAGGGGAAGAAGATTTTATGATTGTAAATTGTAGATCCATGGTTAAGCTTAAGGAAGTTTTCCCATTTCGTAAAATAACTTCAGTGAAGTTCGTGCTTATTTGGTTTGTCATTTATCAACAAGGTTAAGATTGTTAGGAATTATATTTTGAGTTGATAAGAGAAAACAATAATGAAACAAGTGAGGAAACAAGAAGGACCAAGTTGTTATTATGGGATTCTACAAGATGTAGAAGATAAATTAAAGATTTGGTCAAAAAGAAGATAAAGATGAATATTAATGAGAAGATAAAATGAACAATAATTGATTTTTCTCATTACTAACTATATTATTTCCATGTAAGTCCTTGGACTCCATCATTCTAATAAAAGGATGTCATTAATATTGTTTTTATTGCATCCAAAAAGTGTGTGTTCCCTCAATATAGTCGACAAAAAGAAAACGTGTGTGTAGACGTTTAGCTAGTTTAGTAGATAGTTGTATACAGTCAATAGTTTAGCTCACGATTGTAAATCCCTGTTACTATTAGAGTAAACCGATCTATCTGATCAAATAGTAATTTGGAGGCAGTTGATTAATAATCAGTAAAACCTGTTTGGATAACTTATTGTTCTTTTATTATTCCGCTGCGTAAAATAAGTTTTCTGTAAAATTTAATCCAAGATGGGATAAAAAACTTCCCCCCTCCACATAACCTACCTACAAAACTACACTTTTTTAATGTAACGTACTTTGATATAACCATTCAGACCCATCAAATTTTTTAATTGTTGTTCCATTAAAGGTTAATAACGGGCAAATTTTTGGAAGGGTTACCGGCTCAAAAACCGACACGTCCACCATTATAGAAATAAAAAATTTTATTTTTTTTATATATTTTGTTTATCGACAACCTACCACCACCACCCTCCTCCTCCACCACCCTCCTCTCTAACGCACCTCTATCCCCTCCACCACCCTGCCCCCTCCACCGCACCTCCTCCTACTACCACCCCTCTCCACCACCCCAATCGAAACAAGAATGGATATTGAGCCAATCAAGTAGCTACCCACCTCAATGAAATTTAATGTCTTTGTCATTATACCTAAAGGTTAAAGGTGACAACATTTCCTGCAGCCCTCTTGATTTGCCTTTAAAAAACCAGTCAAATATAACTGCCATAAAAAATCTTACAGCAACTTCGTGCTTTCAAAAGGGTTGGTTCGACATGATGATGCATTACCAGTTTATTACAGTGTGTATAACCCATCAATATTTCAAAAAGAACAAAGAAATCCAACAAGTGTTCCACTATGCACAAGGACAATTTTGGTGGTTTTGGCTCTACTTTCATATGTGTTTAGTGTTCCCTAAACAAAGAGCCTAGTTTTTTTGAGTCAAGCGCGTTTTCATTCTCAAGAAAGATGGAGTAGGAAGAAAGAAAACCCAAGATTTTTTATTAAGATGTGAACTGCCTCCAAAAGACATAGCATTCTGCAGATTTCAAACTAACCAAAACTTGTTTGGGTGCGAGAGAATTATATGCAACTAGCTTTAGATGGAACCTTTCCACTAGAGATGGTACGACTCATGTACCATAGAAATGGGTCAATTTAGGTAATATTTAATCTCCAGGGGGTTGAAATTATAAAATTTATAAACTTATCTAAATATGAAGATGGTCTAGGCCCATAATGCTGATGTGGCACTCAAAACGGTCACATTACCTATTTCAACAAGTCATTAAAAGTTTGATGGGTCTGAATGGTAATATACAAAGTACGTTACCTAAACGTGTAGTTTTTGGTAAGTAGGTTACCTATCTATGGACTTAACCCATCTTATTAAGAAGGAAAAAGTCAAGAAAAAAAGTGAATACGACAGATCAGCTTAACCCACGCCTGTTATTGAAACACCGAAGGAACCTTGAACCTTTACTGAAAAGGTCAAAAGGCGCATCGCGGAAGAGCAAGAAAAGATATTCCTGGAAAGTTTGGAAAAATTACCAGTTAATACTTCTCTAATCGACATTAGACAAACACCAAATTATACCAAATGTTTGCAAGAGCTCATGTCCAAGAAAGAAAGAATCAAGGAGGTATCTATGGTTAAGCTAAATGCCCTATGTTCAACGGTCTTGTAAAATGAGCTCCCACCAAAAGAGAAAGATCCAGGGAGTTTCATTCTTCCTTGTATAATCGGTAGTATGATGGTTAGTAATGCATTAGTTGACTTAGGTGCGAGCATTAGCGTGATACCATTTTCAATGTTTAAACGGTTAGGTTTGGGTATCCCCAAACCTGTTAGAATGCTAATTGAAATGGTAGACAAATCTATGCGATCCCCTAAGGGAGAGATTGAAAACGTTCTAGTGAAAATTGATAATTTTATTTTTCTAGTAGATTTTTTCATCCTTGACATTGTTGAGGATGATTAAGTCTCAATTATACTATGAAGGCCAATGCTTGCTAATGCTCATGCTAGGATTGACGTCTTTGGGAAGAAAATTTCGCTAGAGGTCGGGGGAGAAAAGGTTATGTTCAATGCTAACGAGGGTGTACCTTCATTATCTATCACATATGTTTGTGCCATTAATAATCTTCAGGTACCAAATGGCTTTGGAGCACATGAAAATTTAGAGGAATTTTTAATTAACGACGAAATTAATGGAAACTTAAGAGATTTTTATGGAACTAAATGATCTCTTTCCGAAAATGATATGAAACCTTTTGGATTACTTGATGTGTTACGAGAGCTTTAAATTTATAATTACTAGTTCTAATGGATTAAATTACTAACACACGGGAAAAGTATACCCTTTCGTTTGTAATCTAGTAATGGTAAGACCAGGTCGTTTCATGGGATTGTTGTGCCTCAAAGTTAACATATTT
>BQNB010093154.1:0-26440 GCA_026074375.1 Tanacetum coccineum | reverse complement strand
TTTCGAGTATCATTTTCAGGTGAAGTGAAAGAAGAATAGTTTGGTGATTGTGATAGTAGACTTAGAAGTATCCCGAGTAGAATTTCATGTGAAGTCTTACTTGCTTGTTGTTTGATCTTAGTATTTGGATGATTTGGATTAAGTTTGGATTATGGACCCCTGTGGGCATTCGAATACTTATAAGAGATTCTGGATTTTAGTTGAGATTTGGGACATCACTCGAGTTTGTTCGAGGTTGATGGTCTTCATAGCACTTGAATTTTATGCATTGTAGTTTTCTCTATTTTGTATCTTGTGTTATGATTGATCATTATGTTGCATTCCTGAGTTTCCGCCATTGTCAAGGTGTGACATATTGGTATCAAAGCGAGGTTATAAAGAACTAGGTGGATTGGCCTAGACTATAACCTAAGATCCATTTTTAGGTGCGTATAGGATCTATGTGTGCGGTGTTCCACTTTTGTTTGCTTTTGTATGTTCGCGGTTTGGTGCTTTAGTTATGTCAGTCATCAAAATGTGTGAGCTCAATATTAAATATGACTGGGAAAGGATGCGAATATAAGTACGGTGGCCAACGTGTTTATAAGCGTATCATAACTCACTCATACTTAGTAATGATGTTCACACAAATCGATATTGACATCGTAAGGTGGTGTTATGTGCATATCTGTATATATAGTAAGATGTTCTATATATATGCGAGTCTTTCTTCCTACCAAACGTTGCCCATGTTCTCCCTTGTATAGATAATGCCGCCAAGGATGAGGACCCAAAGTGCTGGCCGGCCAACTACCGAATCATTAGGAGGGGGAACGGGTGTACGGGTTGGTAGAGGTAGAAGGGGTAGAAGACCTAGGGAAGGTAATGATGAGCGTGTTGATGATTTAAATGGTCAAGGAAATGACCAGGGTTTAGGAGCTAATAGGGGTGTAGAGGGAGTCAATGGGAATGTAGAGGGAGCCAATGGGCGAGCACCCGACTTCTTAGCGACCATTGCCTAACAATTGCAGAACCTCTTATCCGCCATGCTAGCTCAGGTTAGTAACCGAGGAAATGTTGGAAATGAGAATGGTAATGTGGTTAATGAGAACGTTCAGGAGAACGTTGGGAATGTGATAGTAAATGGCAACCGGGTAGGTTGTTCATATAAGGAGTTCTTAGCTTGTAACCCTAAGGAATATGATGGTAAGGGAGGTGTTGTAGTTCTTACTCGTTGGATTGAGAAAATGAAGTCTGTGCATGATATGAGTGGTTGTAGTATTGACCAAAAATTAAAATATACTACGGGTTCATTTGTGGGTAAGGCTTTAACGTAGTGGAACTCTCAGATCCGCACGCTAAGCCGAGAAGTTGCTGTTAGTATGTCATGGAATGACTTTAAGTTTATGATGATACAAGAGTTTTGTCCTAGTCATGAGATGCAAAAGTTGGAATCTGAGTTGTGGAATCACGCCATGGTCGGGGCTGGCCATGCTGCGTATACTGATAGGTTTCATGAGTTGGCTAGGTTAGTTCCACATTTGGTAACTCCTGAGAGTAGGATGATTGAGAGGTATGTGTATGGCCTTGCTCCACAGATCTGTGGGATGGTGGCAGCAACGGAGCCAAAGACTATACAAAAGGCTGTGCAGATTTCTGGTGCACTGACCGATGAGGCTGTGAGAAATGGATCAATTAAGAAAGTTGAGAAAAGAGGAAGTGTGGGGGAACCTAGCAAGGATAGGAGTGGAAGGAATGCTAATAAGATGACTAGGACTGTGAATGCTTTTGCTACTACTATAAACCCTGTAGGAAGAGAGAATACGGGTACTTGGCCTAAGTGTACCATCTACAACTCCTTCCACACACCCGGTGGGCTTTGTCACACATGCTTCAACTATAACCGCCTGGGTCATTTGGCAAAGGATTATAGAGGCGTGCTGAGGAATGTGAATCCTTTCAATGCTAGAAACCCAACTGTTAGGGCATGTTATGAGTGTGGTAGTACCGACCATGTCAGGTCAGCTTATCCTAGATTGAATAGGGCACAAGGACTAGAAGAAAATCGTCCAAACCAAGTTGCTGTTAATAACGAGGGTCGGGGTCGTGGAAACCAAGGGAACCGGGCTAGGGGTAAGGCATTCATGTTAGGGCGCAAACAGAGTAAATGCTTCGCCAGGGGATTTGAAACAAATGTGACGGGGTACGTTTACATTGAACACTCATTTTTGGCCGACTGACCTTCTTTCACACTGGAGCCACGACTATAGTTTATGTTTCCAATACTTTCATACCTCTCTGTATGCTTAAGATCCATAGGCGAATTAGGTTCAAATTATGAGATTAATATAGCTAGCGGAAGCTATTAAAGATTGATAAGGTAATAAAGTTGCAAACTAGAAATTGAGGGTCAATGTTTTGACATCCGATATGATACCTTTTTGGTGCGTGGGAGTTTTGATGTGAATTATAGGTATGGACTGGTATGTCTAAATATAAGGCAGAAATGAATATTTCCATGAGAAAGAGTGAGGATAACCACTACCAGATGGCAAGGTGCTTAACAGTATTAGAGAGAGAAGACAGAAAGAGAAAGCAAAGATTTTTGATGAGAGCTAAGGCTGGGATATAATAAAACAAGAAGAATTGTTGTGGTTAGATAATGTTTCCTAGAGGTATTTTCCGAATGACCTATCTATATACACGGCACCGCCTAATTCGTGAAATTGAGTTTAGAATTGAGTTAAATCCCTTGAAGCAACGCTGTAGAAAAGTCTTCCTATCGTTTGACACCTATCTAAAATTGGAGGAATTTCAAGACAACTCAAGGAACACTAAAGATCGAAGGTTTCATTCAACCAAGTTATCGCCTTGGGGAGCGTTTATGTAATGTTCGTTAAGAAAAAGGATGGTTCTTTTAGAATGTGTATTGACTATAGAGAATTGAACAAGTTAACTGTTAAGAATTGTTATCCGCTTCCTAGGATTGATGATCTATTTGATCAACTGCAAGGGTCACCATTTCTCAAAGAATTAGGATCCCTTTTTAGGTGTTTTTCCCCCCCCCCCCTGGATACCATCACTGAGAGTGCTGAGGATGACAAATCAAGATTGCATTTAATACTCATTATAGTACATTTCGAGTTCCGATAATAATACCCTTTGAGGTCTGACAAACAGCAGCTAGCGGTATTTTATGGATTTTATAAATAGAGGTTTGTATGCCCTTAACATTAATAAGGTTTGTTGATAATGTTTATAGATGAAATCTAAATCTACTCTAAGACGTCATATAGGAGATATTATGAACACTAAAGTTAGTCTTGAGCTCGCTCAAAGAAGGAGAAATTAGATTCTAAGTTTCTAATGTAGAATTCCGCTAGCGTAAAGAAGTGCAGTTTCTTGGGCATATGATAAATGGTAATAGGATTCATTTAGACCCTAGTAAGATTGGAATCTGTTAAGAATTGGAAAGCACCTAAACTCTGCTTGAGGTTTGTTCGTGTCTTAGGATTGTGCTGGATCTTACCGTAGGGACATGATATTTTTTCTAAGATAGCAAAGTCGTCTTACAATCTTGTCTCAGAAGTGTAAGACTTCGATTGATGACGAGAATAGGAATTGGCATTTCAAACCTTGAAGGATAAGTTGTGTAATGTGCCTTTTCTAGCTCTCCCTGATGGACCGAAAGACTTTGTGGTATATTATAAAATGCATCCTTATAGGAACTAGGTTGTGTATTAATGCAAAAGTGGTAAGAAGTGATTTCCTATGCATCTAGGCAATAGAAAATTCAAGAGAAGAATTAAACAACTCGGATTTGGAGTTTGTGCGTTCGTGTTTGCACTTAAGATCTGGCGACAATTATCCTGAATAGGGACAAAGAGTGTACATCTATACGATCATAAGAGTCTTCAACTATCTTTTAGTCAGAAAGAGTAGAATATGGCGACAGCGTCGTCTGAAAAGTTGTTTAGTGAATATGACAGTGAAATTCGCTACGCATCCTGTAAGGCAATGTGGTGGTTGATTCCCAAGTAGAAGGAATATTAAAGCCTAAGAGAGTTAGAGCTATGAATATGACCTTCAGTTAGGATGAAGGGTGGGGGGGGGGGGGGATACTCAACAGCTCAATAGGGAGTTATGGGATGTTTGCATGATTGCAGCAAGTAGGATGAATGATAAAACAGAGAAGTGATGGGACTTTGTACTACCTGGATCAAATATGGGTACCTTTGAAGGGTGATGTAAGAACCCTAATGATGGATCAGCCAAAAAGTCGAAGTACTCATTACACCCAGAGCTGATAAGTTGATATTAACGATTGGAGAGATAGTTATTTGGTGGCCTGGAATGAAAAAGGACATAGCTTGAGTATGTTAGTAAGTGTTTGACTTGTTTAAAGGTTAAGGCTGAGCATCAAAGGCCATCTGGCTTGCTCTAAGCAACCTGAATTCCTTGTATGGTAAGGAAGAAAAATCTATGGATTTTTGAACTAAGTTTCCTAGGACTATAGTGGGCATGACACAATCTGGGTCATTGTGGATCAAATTGACAAGTCTGCTCATTTTCTACCTATGGCGTAAGGAATTATATAGATGGATAGATTGGCTGCTTTGTATTTGGATGAATCGTGCTAAGACATGGTGTACCATCTCGATTATAACAGATCATGATAGTCCGTTTCACAACAAAGTTTTGGCAGACAATGCAAGAGACATTATTAACCATTTAACATGAGTACGGCTATATCACCCTCAGACCGATTGACAGAATTAAGCATACTATTTAGACTTATAGAAGTACATACTAGAGCGTGCTTTCTGGACTTCAGAGTAATGTTGGGATTTTAATCTTTTGATTGTTTAGTTTCAAATATAACAATGAGATTAAGTCATACTAATTGTGAGAATGTGCTCCGTTTGAGGGCACTATATGGTAGAAAGTGTCGTTCGCCAATATGTGGGCTGAGTTGGAGAAGCAGTAATATGACCTTATTAGTTGCAAAGCGACTACTAAAAAGATCTCGCAGATTAAGGATAGACTTAAGGCTGCGCGTAATCGTCAAAAAAGTTATGCTGATAAGAGGAAGAAGCCTCTAGAGTTTAGTGTAGGTGACTATGTCTTGATCAAAGTGTTGCCTTGGAAAGGTGTGGTACACTTTGGGAAGAAAGGGAATCTAGCACCTAGATTTGTTAGACCTTTTGAGATTATTGAAAAGGTAGGCCCCATTGGCCTTAATTGAAATTAGAATATGCCTTAATAGTTTGAATGTTTCCATCGACACGGTCCACGTGTCGTAACCTTAAGAACTGTTGGCTGAATCCAACAATACAAGGCCTTTGGATGAGATTCGAGTTGTGCTAAGTTGAATATGTAGAAGAGCCTTTGGAAATTGTTGGAAGAAAGTTTAAGAAGACTGAAGCTTAGTAGGGATTAGTCAATCAGTCAAGGATTGAGGAATCTAAACGGGCCCTATCATTCACATGGAACATGATATCAGATAAATTAAAGTACCCGCATTTGTTTAGTGATGTTATTAGTTGAATTTCAGGGACGAAATTCTTTTAAGGGGGTAGAATATAACCTTTGCCCTTTTTGTGTCTAAAAATTCATTTATATTCCTTTTGACTATTTAACATACGATAGTTTATACAGATTTTGTACCGTGTTTACTGGTGGTGATTTTAATGATAATTATGGTGATATATGGTTTATTATGAGTTAATAATCCCTTTATGGAAGGTATTAATAGGTTATTTTGTATTCCGGGTGGTTTGATCCGTGAATGTTGAGAAATGCCGAAAAATGAGTCCGACACGTCCGTTAATGTCCAAATGAGTTTTGAGGGTTTAAAGTGTAAATATGTCATGTAAATACTCTAGGTTAATGGAAAAGTATTTTTAAGGTGAATAAAAATGCTAGTTAACTTTGGGGTAAATTTTACGGTTGAGTTTTACGAGCTTTTAAGTGATTCCGACACGAAAAGAAAGACCCGAGACCCCTTGGATCCTATGGCCGGTCAAATAAGTCAATGGGAGACAACATGGCATTTTTTTAGCAAGTTTGTCTAAAAGTTGTACATTTATATTCTTCACAAAACATCTTTATGCATTTCCATTTTCCATTTAAAAAAAAACACACTTGTAGGTATGGTAACTCCGACCTAAGCCACCAACAAAAACACATATAATTTCCAACTTTGATCGAGAACGTGATATTCTGGGTTGATACCTAGTCGTTTGGGTTCATTTAACACATTTTTGGGTGTCCGTTGTGTCGAAAATATACATTATTTAAAGATTTTCTTGTAAGTTTTTATTATTTTCCCCCAAAAATTTTTTTATTAAAAATTTTTTCGTTTTGTCCTTTTGGGTAATCTGGATGCAAGATGTATATTGTTGTACAACTGATCGTAGTGAAAATTGATTTTTGGAAATGAACGAATGCAAAAAGGGGTGTTTAGGTTTGTGGATGTAAAAAGAAAAAAGGGGATTTTTGTAGTTTTGATGTTGAGGTCGTGATGGTTGAATAATATATGTTGCTAGATACAAATTTTGATAGTAGCTTGTTTATGCTTATTTCAGGCTTATATTAAGCAAATTCATTTGCTTATTTTGGGCTTATTTGCACGTATTTGCCCAAAATCACTAGGATAGTGAGTTTGACTATTTAATTGTTATGGCGAATGTTGTAGGAATATTTTTTAGGCTTATGGTAGTAACCAAATGCGATACGTAGCTTATTAACTTATTTTCAAGCTTAATATACGTATTTTGGAACTTATGGACTTACGGCCCAATAAGTCTATTTAAGTCGTGGCTTAATGGGAGGGCTTATTGTGGTCCGGATTATTTTCTACGTTATTATTATATGCATATGTTATGTAAAAGGACCTTGGTTTTGGAACTGGATCAGTATTTGGAACTTATAAATAGGCTTAATGCGATCCTTATGTGCCTTACAGCCCAATAAGCAATATTTAGTCGTTATGAAGTTTTGACGTTCTTTTGAAAGTGAAAATGTAATTAAGGGAGATGATAATGAACATATTTTGGGGGAACTTTTAGAAAACGTTAAAGATTGAGATTTTTGAATTTGATCGAAAAGTGTCGAATTAAATGAAAATTGTGAAAAATAAGTTTAAAACCTTGGAAAATATTGTGTGAGCGTACGTCAGTCGAAATTTCGTAACAAAAGTTTATCTTATAATTTTCCAAAAAACATGATTTTTGAGTTTAAATAATAAAATAGGAAGATTGAACTAGCGAGAGCAATGTCTAGGATTGTTTGCATATAATCACTGTCATATAGCACAGAGTCTACTATTTGAAATCTTGGCAATAAAACATTTTGGGTTTTAAAGGTCAAACCTATGATCTCACCACATTTATTGTTGATGTTTATTTAGTATCATTTTCAGGTGACTAAAGAGGCATAATTGGTGATATGTTTTGGGAAATAAAAAGGCTCTTAACTGTTATTACTAATTACTGGGTTTCACGTTACTGCTGCTAGTTACTATGAAGAATTACTACTTAGCTGGTATAGTTTCTTACTGTGTTGAATGATTGTAGGAACTATTCTAAGTCATTACTACTGCAGTTGTAAAGTTTACTAATTCAGTATTAGTTACTACTGCTATAGGAGTTTTCACATCAGTTAAAGAGTTAGTACTATGTTAGTTATATGTTCTTACTGCTGATGTGATAAGAATGATATGTTTTAAGAAAAACACATATGTATAGAGAAAAACGCTTGTAAGCCCATTAGGGTTTTCCTTGGTGTATCAAAGAGAACCCTAGGTGCAAGTAAGGTAAGTATCTCAATATACATATTTTCAATATCATCAATGAAAACGTTTGTTATAACTTCATGTTTTGTATAACCTAAACTATGTAGAGTGTTCGTATTAATATATAGTTGAGGCTGAAAGTTTGGTATTATACAATCAGATTGTTATTGTTATTATTGCTTATTCTTCTTAAAAACATAGACAATTCCGCATAGTCCTTTGATATATCAATCAAAGTGTTCTATTCATGAGTTGTCCTTAGATTAAATAATACAACAAGCCTTTTACAACTAAGCAAGATCTATTCAGTGGGATCAACAAGTGGAATCAGAGTTTTGTTGAAAAAACTGTTAAATAATAACGGAAACAATCTACACATACCATATCTATTTTTGTGAAAACATGAGGCAGTATCTTTCCTAATGTATGCTGCTGCAAAACTTACCAGAGCTCATCCAGACGAATTTGAGCTTTAGAAAATGAGGATAGAACAATACTTCCTAATGACAGCTTATGCTCTTTGGGAAGTAATAATAAATGGATACTCACCTCCACCAAAGAGAAACTATGACTTGGCGCTGAGCAAACTATCCTACTATAACTGCCAGGAGAAGATTAGCAAGGAAGCAATGAGTTAAATGCAATAGGTACATTGTTGAAGGCTCTTCCCAAATGAACAACAACTAAAGTTTAATACCTACAAAATGTGGCCAAGTACTCTGGTTGACAGCTATAGATAAAAGGTTGGAGGTATAAGAGTCCAAAGAAAACTCTAAAAAAAGACACTTCTAAAGCAACAATATGAGAATTTCAATGGATCAAGCTAAGAAGACTATATCAAAACCTATGTAGGCATCAAAAGCTTATCAGCATCATCCCCCCCCCACACTAGAGATTCTGGGTAAAACTATTTCTCAGAGATAGAATCTGAAGTTTTAGAATGTCTCCTCAGATTGGAAAACACATACACATGATCTGGAGGAACAAACCTGATTTAGACACCTTGAGCATGGATGGCCTATACAACAATCTGAAGATTTATGAAACTGATGTTAAAGGGTCATCAAGATCAAACTAAAATTCATAAAATGTAGCTTTTATGTCTTCCAATAACTCTGGCAGTTCCAATCAAGCTCATGGTTCTAACTCGGCCAATACTCATAGTTTTTTAGTGATCTGTGATCTATTCTTTCTTTGGCAATCCAATCCAAGCCATAATCCACAATTAGAAAATGAGACTTACAATAGGCAGATTAATGGCGATGACTTGGAAGAGATGGTCTAAAGTGGCAAGATGGCTAGCTGACCATGAGATGCCAGAAGATTTTTCCCCCCCCCCCCCCCTTACAAAGGATAAGACTGTAAGGAAGATTATTGCAATGGTTCTGAGACCATAGGTTTAACAAATCAAAGGTAGAAAGCTAAAAACTGTCATAAAAGAGGCCACTTTGCAAGGATGTGGCAAGGCGTCCAAGGGAGAACATGAACAAAAGAACCTTGTAAAGGAGGAATAGTGACAGTGGAAACAACAGAGATAAAAGCTTTGGTGGCTCAAGATGGACTTGGGTATGACTGGATTGACCAGTGCATAAGAAGTACTACAAACTTATATGCGGACAATATGGGCAATGATACAAGAGGGTCTAGAGCAGTTGCGTATCAAGTTCTTCCAGTATCGACTCTACTACTCCTCTCTATAGTATCTACTTGTTCTAAAGCATTTGTTTAAAAATCTATAAACTCTCTAAGAATATTATGATAATCTGACAAAAGATTATAATAAATCTCAGATTCAAGTAAGAGCATATAAAGCAAGTCTAGAATCCAGTATAGGCTAGACGAATGTGTATCAAAAGAATGAGGTTGTTTTGAAGAGGACATGAAGATTTTATATAAAACGTCGTGGGGGGGATTGGGGGGGGGGGGGGGGGGGGGGGGGTTTTTTTTTGTTTGGGGGGGGGGGGGGTTTTGGTGGAGTGGTATATAATTATTTTTTTTTTCTTCTTTGATAATTATGTTGAGAGAAAATGCACTAACATAGCTTAGAAAGAATTTAAAAAAGCTAAAAGGAAAGAGATGATTTAAAACATACATTTGAAAAGTTAGAAAATTCATATAAGAATCTAACAAACTGTTAGATATTTCATGTAAGTGATAAGTTCAAGAACTGGTGCGAGGGTATGATAGTCCAGTGTTGATATCAAGTGGCTGATAGTTAGTGTTTGATAGTCAGTGAATGATAGGTACAAAACAGGTGGAAAGGGTATCATGCAGTTCCACCTCCTTATACTGGAAACTTCATGCCCCCTAAACCTAATTTGGTACTTGCTAATGAGGAAGAATATGTTTTTAGTGAGTCAATAACTAGTGTGCCTGCAGTTTCAACTAGTAAGTTAAAGACTAGTGAGATCAAAACCAAAGTCTGTAGTGAACACAATTTGAAGACTGGATATCTGACAGAGAGGATGAAAATGAGACTGAGTATATAGTCTAAACAGAGAAAACCTATCTTTTGCTAAAGTAAATTCTAAATCTAATGAGCATGGTGAAAATACATAAGGAGAGTCTGTTGAGAAGGAAGAGAAAAAAACAGTCCAAAGTCCTAGAGGTAATAATAGACACTGGAATAATTGATGACTCAAAAATTAGGAATAATTTTGAATTAAAAAAAAAGCTGCTATGTGTGTGGGCAATTTTAACCTTTAATCAAAGATTTGTGGATTTTTATGAAAAGAAAATTGTGGAAAAACCTGATGGAACAATTGCTAGTAGGGCGAATCACAAAATTCTCTAAGATTGACTCACCCTCATCCAAAGAGAAATATTCGTTCCAAAAGCAAGACTTACAGAAGATCTAGCCAAAAAACACTTAATAGCTGCTGGCAAATCTCAAAAGCAGCAGTAACTGTTAATACTGCTAGACCAATTAATACTGCCAACCAACTACCAATAGTGTGAATAGTGCAAAGACATATCAAATGTTTTTAATAAGCACGCATACACAAGTAGCAAGCCCTCTATCACAAGTTTACAACAAATAAGAATAGTAATTTAATTGAAAAAGTCAATACTAGTTAGAAGAAAGTGACTACTGATTGGTCAAAATTAGTAGTAATCTGATAATAAGGGAATAAGGCTAATGTTTTTTAAATGCCTCAGCATGTTAAGGTTTGGAGACCAAATCAAAAGTTTAGACCATGTCTCCAAACCACAATGGAGCCATCAATGAACGTTCAAAAGATTTGACTATGTTGATCAGCAAGGCAGATCCAGTCTATAAAGGCTTGGTCCTCATAAGAGATGCCGATTCTCTTATTTTTTGTGCAGGGAAATCCACGAGCTAGAAAATAACAGTTGAAAAAGGAGTAGTTAACAGAGGATGCTCTAGCACATGAATGGAACAACTCTACTACCTCTCAGATTATAAAGAAATTATGGTGGAATTTGTATAGCCTTGGAGGAGATCCAAAGGAGGTAAAATCACTAGTAAAGGTAAAATCAGTATAGGTAAATTAGAGTAATTAAAAGAAGTGTACTTGTTAAAGGAGTCTTAAATTTACCTTTTTAGTGTCTCACGAAATGTAGTGACAAGAAAAACATGTTTTATTACAGACACTAATGTGGTTGTTTTGTCTCCTGACTTTAAGCTACTTGATGAAAATCAAGTCTTGCTTAGAGTTCCTAGAAAAGATAACATATACAGTGTTGATTAAAGAATATAGTCCCTCCAAGAGTCTAACTTGTCTCTTTGGCAAAGGCCAAATAAGTGAATCTTAATCTTGGCAGAAAAGGCTTGGGCATGAAATTTCAAAACTATAAAAATAAGAACTGTTAATGGGAAACCTTGAAGAGTTTACCTCAAAACTTTTGGAAATATAATCAAACCTGTTTTGCTTGTCAGAAGGGAAAGAAACACAAGCCCTCTTGTAAGAACAAATAGTCAGTTCAATCAACAACCTATCAAATGTTGCATATTGATTTATTTGGCCCAACATTTTAAAGAGTCTAAGTGAAAAATGTACAGCCTAGTTGTCACAGATGACTATCGTAGGTTTTTAGTTTGATTTTCTCTTACCACTAAGGATAAAACTATACAATTCCTTAAAACTTTATTACTGGGCATGAAGAATTTATAGACCTTAGGTGAAAGTGATTATATGTGCAATGGGACGAATTCAAGAATAAGGTCATGAATCGATTCTGAGAAATAAATGGAATTAGAGAGGGAATATTAGTATTGCTAGAACTCCACAACAAAATGGATGTAGCAGAAAGTAAAAATAACACCTAATAAGAGGCTGCTAGTGACTATCCTAGCTGAACAAAATGCTACTACTTTCTGGGCTGAAAGCATTAATACAGCTTGTTATTGATTCAAATAGGGTGTTAGTTATCAAGCCTCACAACAAGACTCCTTATGAACTTTTTCTAGGTAGAAAACCTGCCTTAAGCTTTATGAGACCATTTGGGTGTACCTGTTACAATCCTTAAAGACCATAGATCACCTAGGCCAAGTTTTATGGAAGGCTGATGAAGGTTTTTTTGTAGATTACTCTACCAATAGCAAAGCATTCAAGGGTATATCCACAGTAGAACTAGGATAGTAGAAGAGAACCTGCATGTCAAGTTTAGTGAAGAAACACCTAATATTGCAGGAAATGGACCTAATTGGCTTTTCGATATAGATGCTTTAACAAAATCTATGAATTATGAGCCAGTTGTTGCAGGGAATCAATCTAATGGTATTGGGCGAGGTACAAAAGCATGTGAAAAGTGAAGGGTAAAGCTAGAGTGGATACAATACCTGGAAAAGATTACATACTGCTACCATTTTTGACTCAAGATCCACCATTCTCTTCTAGTTCAAAGGATTCTCATGATGCTGGATTCAAACCATCAAGGGAGGAGGAAAAGAAAGATGCTGAACATCTAGAGAATGAAGATAGTAAAGTGCCAAATATAGAAGAGCCAAGAGTTAATCAAGAGCAGGATGAAAGTGTTAACAGTACTAACAATATTAACATTGTTAGTTTAACTGTTAATAATGCTAGCATAGAAGATAATGTTGTTGATGAGAATAAAGTCCTTATGGATTTGTTGTATGATACAAATATGCCCTAATTTGGAAGAAATTGTCTATTGAGATGATGATGAAGATGTTGATGCAGAGGTTGACATGACTAATTTGGATACACATATCCTTGTCAGTCCTACTCCAACTACCAGAATTTACAAGGATCATCTACTTGAACAAATCATTGGAGATATACATTCAGCACCTCAAACCAGAAGAATGACAAAGAGTGTGATTAAACATGGTATGTTTAGTTTAGTGCAACAGAGGATCAACCATAAAGACTTTTAGAATTGTCTGTTTGCTTATTTTCTATCACAAGTAGAACCTAAGAAGGTAATCCAAGCATTAACATATCTAAGCTGGATTGAAGCAATGCAAGATGAGCTTCTACAGTTTAAACTGCAGAAGTTTTGAACTTTAGTTGATTTACCATATGGCAAGAGGGCGATTGGAACAAAATGGATCTACAAAAACAAGAAAGATGAAAGAGGTATTGTGGTTAGAAACAAGGCAAGGTTGGTTGCACAGGGATACACTCAAGAAGAGGGAATAGATTATGATGAGGTTTTTGATCCTAAAACAACCTAAGAATATTTCAATCAACCTTTTTTACTATTATCACAATTATGCATGGAAATGTTCGCTTAAGTTACATTACTTGCATTGTCAATGTCTTAGTATGTCATGTAACATACATAACTAAAGTAACGAGCTCATGCCACCTATCTATGGTCAATCCTTGACTTCATATATGTCAGGAAAATATCATGAAAATGTCAAGTCAAATATCTTAATATCCTTATTAACAAAGTACATGTATTCCATATAATGTACCATAACTCAACGTTATATTCAAAACGGGCTTAAACCGTTCCGTATGCCTCTAAACCCTAAAATCATGAAAGATTAACATCTAAAGTGACTGCACAAACTACTAAACTCATATGTACAAGTAAATATAACATCTCATTGTAAATATAAACTCCCTCCAAGTCAAAGAACAGTCCTTAAAAGCACAATGTTACAATTACATTAAGCTGATCTCTAAAATAGCCGTTTTTTACCTCCGTTTTCATTCCAGTTCTTCACCACCACACCTCGTCAATCAACTACACTCGAATGTACAATGGTAAACCCTAATTATTCTAAATCATAAGCTTCATCACATTTTTTACACTCAAAACCCTAATTCAAAAGTCAGAAACCGCTAACCCGAGCAAAATAGTAATCATGACCCGATTCTTGGTATTTATATACATCATAACCCCAAACCAACACTCAAATAATTGAAAAAAACTCTAAAATACAACATTAACAATCATTATTCCTATCATCATTTCATCATTTCAACAACAATATTCAAGAATTAATCCCAGAAAACCCTAATCTAGTTTTACCCTAAAACCTAAAACTATGACCTTAGTTTATAATCGATCAGGCAATTAAAACATAGGATCTGAAAAGAAATACAATAGGATCTGGAATATTAAGTAAAACACTAGATGTAGACCTATGTCTTGTTGATCTTTTTCCGGTGGAATCAACCCTATTCGACATCGGATGAATAGTTCAGCCCCCGAAATAAACTTGGCAAAGGTACCAGATTCATGCGCACACCTGTAGTAAATGGCTATTATCTCTAAATTTTTCTATAGTAACCCTCAAATATGTAAAACTAAACGTTGTAGAGGACTCAAATATCTAACAATGCTCCCGTGTTTTGAGCTTCAACGAATTATAGTTTGTAATGGCAACAAATTTTACCGATAATGATGTTAGCTTTCAAAACAGCGATGTATGAAATCAAACCAAACCCCCCTAAAACGTCCTAAACCACCTCCACCATGCCTCAATATCCTTCCTTACTCATCCCCTAGCCTCTCCACCATCACCACCCATAGTGTCCTAACCTGGTTAACAAAAATTATTGGCCTCTAAGAGTTCTCACAACTAAAATAGGAGCACATATACTTCCATCTAACTCATCCCTACTACTTCTTTCTATAGAACCCAATTTGAGCAAATATTATCTGATCCATATGATCCTAGGATCAAAGAAGAAGATCAAGCCAAGCAAAGCCTTTGAAGATTTGAAGTCCCAGAACAAAATACAAGGCGTACGAGTAGAATACTACCCGAAACGACCCAGTTTTTCACCATTTTTGCTCTTGAAGCTACAAACCCAGGTTTTAATGTGTCACTTCAGCTACTACAACGCCTTTAATGATCATAAAGATCCTAAATAAAACTCTTGTATAAAGTTTCATAACTCAATTCATCTCATTTTCCATTTAGATCCAAAACCGTACACCCGAAACCCTAATTTTATGTTTTTCTTAAAACTAATGTTATAATGATTAAATATTGTTATAATCTATCCTAAGCATGCTTAAACTAATGTAAATAACGCACTTATTGATTAATGAAGAATTATTGATCTAAAGTTTTGAAACCCTAATTTGACCCGTTTTGCTTCCTAGCTTAACGAATCGTTATTCTAAACTTTCGTTGCGTTAAATCTTCATATTTTAGTTTATTATAACTTATAAATGGTTTATTGAAATGTTAAAAAAGCTTGCATGGCAATTAACGACATGTTAGTAAAATTATCCATGCAAGGGGTATAGTATCGTAACTTCTGGAAACTTATAACTAAAGAGGGCTAGAAAATGTCATTTTATCAAAGTTATAACTATAAGTTGTCTATTATGTACTTTCCAAAGTACAAGGTTTACTGGTTATATTCGTAAAAGTGGTATATTTGCCACTTTCAAAGGTTCCAAGGGTCTAAAATGTAACATTTTGAAAAAGTATAAAATCATGTTTAAAACCTTACAAGACATAACTTTAATTAACGCTTCTCGTGCTTAACATTTCCAGATATTGATCAAAACGCTTAAAACCGATTATACATATCACAATACTAGGGAGCTTCATATTAAGTATTTTCATCTTGGTATTACGTTTCTGATGAGTTGTTGGGTTTACGAATTTAAAGTGCCCTAGCTCCTCAAACGTTTACCTGAATGAACTTCTGAATTAAGATGCCCTAACATGATCCAAATAATTCCAAACTCAATTCAATCAAACTCATAACATTAAAACTAAAGTTCTAGAGTACAATCTTCCTAAACTCAAGCATATTTACTCAGGTGCGTGCCGTGGCGTTTACTATCATTTTGCAATATCAACCTCCTTTTAAGATGTGTAAGACGAGAGCATTCATTTCAAATATTTATTACATCTACCTATCAGAGTGAGTTTCATAGCCTCGCTTACAATCTTTTAGAATGTTAAATAAACCCACGAGGGGGATACAGTGCTTGTTACAAACTCTTTTACATACTCCGTTATCTTATAACACGTGATTACTTTCAAAGTGCTTAATGAATTCCATAACCCTAAATTTTAATCTTTAGAATACTTTAATAAACCTGTGATACTTGATAATAAACCATGAATGCAAGTGTTTACCAAATGTATGCTATCCATATATATTAATTGCCAAAGTAGCTTCAGTGCCCATATTTACATATCATGAATCATTAATTACTTGCATTGCAAGTGAACGCGAATATTGTGAATAGATCTATTGGGGGTAGACGCTCCCTGATGTATACCCATGCTTGGGGTAGCAAACGCACTAAATTTTACCTAATAGGTAACCTTGGACATGTTACCTTTCCATGGGGATATCTTCCCTAACCAATAATCACTACAGAGATTCCCTGTAATGTATTAGAGTCATGAGCTTAGATGCAATAAATAATGTTCCCTATGATAATAATCCGCAATAACCATATTACCACTATAACTTGTTATTCAACAATTACATTTCAAAGCCTATGAATTTCACTCAACTTGTATTGACCCTTTTTATGCATTTATCTTAGTAATTTAGCAAACATATAGCATGGATGGGCATGGACATGAAGATTGGCTAAAACTTGGTTATCATATTACATTTTTATGTTTCAAGATTTTGGGACCTTCCTATTGTAAAACTCTGATTTGAAATAATGATAACAAATCTTTTGAATTAACATCATCTTTGGGTCGTTATCTATGATTATGATGTGTTGTATCTATGAAGTAAATACCCCAGATAACTGTTAGCTGCAATAGTTTGTAAAAAGGGAGTTACAGCTCCAGTGATTGGATTGAAGCAATTAGGCTATTCTTAGCCTATGCCTCATTCAAAGACTTTGTTGTGTATCAGATAGATGTGAAGAGTGCATTTCTGTAAGGCAAGATTGAAGAGGAAGTCTATGTCTGTCAACCTCTAGGGTGGGTGGGGGGGGGGGGGGGGAGGGGGGGGGGGGGGGGTGGAGGGGGGGGGGGGGGGGGTGGAGGGGGGGGGGATTTGAAGATCTAAGTTCCCTACCAAGTTTACACGGTAGAAAAATGAAACTATATGTGTCTACATCAAGCTCTAGAGCATTGGTAAGAGACTTTATCTACTATTTATTGGGATAATTAATTTAAGAGAGTTAGATAGTATAAGACTTTTGTTCATTAAAAGAGTCAAAGGTGATATTTCAACTAGTTCAAATATATGTAAATGATATCATTTTTTGGATCTACTAAGAAGTGAGTTTATGCACTGAGTTTAAGAAATTAATGCATAATAAGTTCTAGATGAGGCTCTATGGTAAGCTTACTTTCGTTTAGTATCTACAAGTGACACAGAAAGATGATGAATTTTTCATCAGTCCAAGCAACTATGTGGATGAAATTTTGAAGAGTTTGGCTTTTCAACTGTAAAAGACAGCGAAGATACACATATTAGAGACCTCATATTAATTTGATGAAGGATGCAAATGCTGGAAGATGTGTTGTTCACTTAGTATAAAATCAATGATTGGCTCATTAATGTCTTTAACATCTTCAAGGCTTGATATAAATGTTTGTTTTATGTGCTTGTGCAAGATTTCAAGTCTTCATACTGTGAAAAGAATCTTTAGATACTTGAAAGGTCAACCTAAATTGGGCCTTTGGTATCCTAAGGACTCACCATTTGATTTGGAAGCTTATACTGACAGTGACTATGCTGGTGCTAGTTTAGACAAGAAATCCCACAACAAGTGGTTGTCATTTCCATAGAAAGATGAATTTAAAGTCAATGCAAGAAGCAAATTTAGCTGCCAACTCTACTACAGAAGCAAGTATGTAGCTGGCATCTAGTTGCTGTAACAGGATGTCTATGGATCCAAGAAAATCATGGCTTGATTTATGGATATACAACCATTATGAACACCAAGATTTTCTATTGATAATGAAAGCACAATCTTCATAGTTAAAGAATCTAGTCATTTTACTCAAAGACTAAGCATATGAGATTAGGACATCGACTTCATTATGGATTCATATGATAAGAGATTAATATAATTGATCAAGATCACACTGATCAGCAATGTTGCAGATGTTTACTCACAAAAGCATTTGATGTAGTCCTTTTCAATTTTTGACTGCTAGCATTGGAAAGCTTTAATCTCTGAAGTGATGTTTGGATAGATTTGATGAGTTGGAATTAGGTTTTAAATGCTAAGGATTAAATTAGGGTTAAAACTGGTAACTCAAAAAGTTAGTGCTGCTGGGCATTACTTAGTACTGCTGGGCGAAAAGTTAGTACTGCCAGGCAAAAAGTTAATACTGCTAGGCTAAGATAGTGCTACCAGGAAAAAGTTAATGCTGCCAGGCTACTTACTACTGCTAGGTTACTGTTGGAGTTACAACTGCTGAGGGTATTTTTGGTCTATAAAAGGAATACTTCACTTATAGGTTTTCTATATTACCTATTTAAGCAAATTTGATCACAATAAATTCTTCTTAATCCTTTAAATACTCTCAATCACAAACCCTAACTCAATTTCATCACCGACTTCAACAATTATCATTCATGGAGGCTCTAAGATTTGCTGATTCACATAACATGGTTGCTTACTTGGAAAAATCCACAGAGAATGCTGATTTTGATGAGATAGTAGACTTTCTGAATGCTAACCCAATACGATATGCCTTAACTGTAAGTCCAACTATCTATGTGTCCTATATTGAGCAGT
The DNA here is from genome assembly GCA_026074375.1 of Tanacetum coccineum. NCBI lineage: Eukaryota > Viridiplantae > Streptophyta > Magnoliopsida > Asterales > Asteraceae > Tanacetum > Tanacetum coccineum. The sequence continues at coordinate 7,527 of BQNB010093154.1, read as the reverse complement.
TTTGGTCTACTGCAAAGACCAAAATAGTCAATAATGAAACACAAATACGTGCCAAAGTTGATGGCAAGGCTATAGTAATATCATAATCATTTATGAAGAGAGATCTTCAATTTAATGATGAGGATGGTATTGCTTGTCTCATAAATACTGAAATTTTTGAAAACCTTCAATTGATGGGATATGAGAATCTTTCTGATAACCTTACTTTTTATAAATCTTATTTTTCCCCTCAATGGAAGTATCTTATACATACCATCTTACAATGTTTAAGTTCAAAATCAACTGCTTGGAATGAATTTGGTACACATATTGCATCTACAGTTATATGTTTGGCTAAGAATCAAAAATTTAATTTTTCTAAATTGATTTTTGATGGTATGTTGAGAAACTTGGATCTAAATTCTAAAAAGTTTTTAATGTATCCAAGGTTTTTATAACTGTTTTTGAACAATCAAATTGAAAATCTTGAAGCGGTTTTCAATGATAAATATGATATACCTTCTCATACTAAAAAGGTTTTTGCAAACATGAGAAGGCAAGGAAAAGATTTTTCAGGCACAATTACACCATTGTTTGCTACTATGTTGATACAACCACAAGCAGTGGAGGGTGAAGGTTCAGGATAACCCACTAAACCCTAACACATACCTACTACTGCTTCACCATCTAATATTGAACCAATCCCTATTATTGCATCATTATCACACCCTAAAAAGACCCACAAACGTAGGAAAACCAAAAGAAAGGCCATTAAGATATCTTAGTCGAGTGGACCTACTACCCTTTAGCAGATGAGACTATCCACGAGGAGAGGGGAGAAAGTATAGAAAGGGCTGCCACTACTGCTGCTAGCTTAGATGCAGAGCAGGATAGTGGTAACATAATTAGAACCCAATCTATGACAACACTTAATGAGCCTATTCCACAGGGAACTGGTTCAGGTAGTGGTCCCAGGCACCAAGATACCATATTAGGGGACAGACCTGCTCAAACTAGGTTTGAGAGGTTGTCTAAACAGTCCAATGATCCACCTCTCTCAAGAGTTAACACACATGGAAGTGGGGAGGACAGACTGAAAATTATGGAATTGATGGAAATTTGTACAAAATTGTCTGACAAGGTTCTTACCTTGGAGAATATCAAGACTGCTTAGGATTTGGAAATTATTAATCTCAAGAAGAGAGTCAAGAAGTTAGAAAAGAAAAAAAAAGGCAAGAACTCCACAACTCAAGAGGAGGTTATTCAAAGTCAGTATAGAGTCTTCTGCTGATAAAAGTTTGGGTGACCAGGAGGATGCATCCAAATAGGGGAGGAATATAGCTGAATCAGACCATGATGAAGAGATTTCATTTGTTCAAGAGGATGTAGAGACTCGGGGGAGGTATGATCATGATGTTGATGTTACTACTGCCAGTATACCAATTACTACTGCTGGTGTATCTGTTAGTACTGTTGAACCAACTACTCCTCCAACAATAACAATTCTTATTGAAGATGAAGATCTCATAATTTCTTAGACTCTTATGAAAATGAAAAGTGAGAAATTAAAAGAGAAATTAAAAGAAATATCAAAGGAAAATGGAGTATCTAGTGAAACTGCTCTCAGACCAACAAGAGGAGTAACTATACAAGAATCTAGTGAGTCTAGAACAAGACAACCAGTACCTCCTCCACAACATGATCCAAAAGACAAGGGAAAAGCTAAAATTATTAAACTAGAGAAGCCATTAAAAAAGAAGGGCCAGATCCAGCTTGATAAAGAAATAGCTAAAAGACGTACAGAAGAATTAGAGGATGAATTAGAAGAAGAGGAAAAGCTAGCAAGACAAAGAGAAGAAGAGGCTAACTTAATTTCATAGGATAATACTCAAGCTATGATGGAGGCAGATTATGAGTTAGCTCAGAGACTACAAGCAGAAGAACATGAAGAGTTAACCATTGAAGAAAGATCAAAACTATTTGTAGAGCTCATGGACAAAAGGAAGAAGCACTTTGCAAAGCTTAGAGCTGAAGAGATCAGAAGAAAACCACCAACCAAATCTTAAAAGAGGAATCAAATGTGTACTTATTCAAAAAATATGGCTAATTACAAGCATAGTCAGTTGAAGAACAAAAGTTTTAAAGAAATTCAGATGTTATTTGACAATGCTATAAAGTGGATAGATTCATTTGTTCCTATGGATTCAGAGGTGGTAGAAGGAAGTAAAATCCAGGTACAAGGAAGTAATAAGAGAACAAGAAAAGAACTTGATGAAGAAAGTGTCAAGAGACAAAATCTAGAGGATGATGCAGAAAAGGCAAAACTTAAACTTTGTTTAGAGATAGTTCTAAAAGATGATGAAGCTATCAATGTTGAATCATTAGCTACAAAATATCTAATAGTTGACTGGAAGACACACATTCTAATAAAAGACAAGATGTATTATGAGATCATTAGGGTTGATGGAAGTACTAAATTATACAAAATATTCACTGCAATGCTTGATGATTTTGACAGACAAGATGTGTTAGATCTATACAGGCTGGTAAAGGAAAGATTTGAGACAACAAGTCCAGAAGGATATGATAAATTGCTTTGGGGAGATCTCATAACTTTATTTGAACCAAGTAAGGAAGATGAAATCTAGAAAGCTCAACAAGACTACACAATGATAAGCTGGAGGTTATATGATTCATGTGGAGTTCATGTATTATTGATGGATACTAGAATTACTATTCACATGATGGTTGAAAAGAAATATCCTCTTACACCATATATGCTTTCAAGAATGTTGAGTGGGAAGCTAGAAGTTGATTGTGAGTGTGAAATGGCTTATGAACTTCTCATATTTACAAGATCATAGCTTAAGAAGTAGAAGAGTGTTTGGATACATCCTCCTAGTAAAGATAAAGCTTTTAATCAAGAAACTTGAAGATTTAGAAGGTGAACATCAAGTTTAAGGGAGGATTGTTGGGATTAAAAGACATCTTAGTGGTGTTGAAGTTACTGCTGCCAGTTATGGAAGTTACTACTGCTGGTTATAGTTTCTACTGCTGGTGAAGACTGCAGGAAATATTCTAAGTCATTACTACTGGTAGTTGTAAAGTTACTAATGCTAGTATTAGTTACTGCTACTAGAAGAGTTTCTGCTGTTAGTTATAAGTTAGTACTATTAGTGTATATGTCAGTACTGCTTATGTGATAAGAATGAGATATTTTAGGAAAAGATATATATGTATAAAAAACGCGTTGTAAGCGTATTAGGGTTCCTTGGTGTATAAAAGGAGACCCTAAGGCATTAGTTTAGACATCTCATCTTCACATATAGTCGTTTATAGCTTCAAGGTTTTGTATAACCCTAACACTATCAAGAGTGTTCGTATTAATATATTGAGACTTAAAGTTTGGTATTATACAATCTTACTTATTATTGTTTCATTGTTTATTCTTCTTGGTATCATAGACTAGATTCTACATAGTCTTTGATATATTTAATCAAAGTTTCTATTATAGTTGTCTTGGATTTATTCAATACAATTAAGCCTTTTACAAGCTAAGCAAGATCTATTCAAGTGGGATCAAAATCAAGCAAACCGTTGACTTAGGCAAAGAATCATATCACAAGCTCTTTGACATTCTCAAACAGTATCAAAATGAAGTTAATGAAACATGTGCTAAAATGTTAACTAGGAATGCAAACCCATTAGCACTTGTTGCTGCTGCACAACACTATCCAGATAAATATAAATAAACACCTAAAACTCATAAGACTCATGCACCATTATCAAGACATACATCATCATCCAGATCTTATACACCCACCCGCACCAAAGGTAATGAGATAGCTAAACCTGTTACACCTTTATCTGAGTCTGCATATAAGGAAGATAGGGATTCAGAACAAGCTCAGAGAGATAAGGACATGCATAAAAACTTAGCACTCATTGCAAAGTACTTCAAAAACATCTACAAACCTACCAACAACAACCTCAGAACTTCATCAAACACCAGAAACAAGACAGTGGATAATTCTCTAAGATCTAGGAATGACAGACAATCTGGGCAGTTTAGGACTTAGAGGACAGTGACTATTGCTAGGGCTATGGAAACTATAGGTAATCAGGTGGTTCAGCAGACTAGGATTCAGTGTTTTAACTGTAAGGAGTATGGTTATTTTGCTAAGAAGTACAAGAAACCAAAACGGCCAAAAGACTATGCTTATCATAAGAAAAAGATGTTGCTGTATAAGCAGGCTGAGAAAGGTGTTCTATTACGTGTAGAGCAGGGTGATTGGGTAGATGACACAGATAAAGATCCAAATGAACAAGACTTGGAAGCACATTACATGTACATAGCAAAGATCCAGGAGGTTCCAACTGCAAAATCAAGGCCTACCTTTGATGTTGAGCCATTGGAAAAGGTACAATCCGACGATGAATATAATGTGTTTACCAATGAAATACAACATTCTGAGCAACCTGAATCCATTAATGACACATATGTGGTGGAAAAGGTTGATAGCAGTGTCATCCCTGATTCATCAGATATGTGTGATAATGATGGTAAGGATGACTAAAATGCTAAAGAATATAAAGATGAGCGTGTTATGCTTGCTAATTTAATTGCAAACTTAAAACTTGATATTGGTGAAAATAAAATGATTCAAAAGCAATTAAAGAAAGCAAAGGCGTCATTCGCTTATGAATTAAAAGAGTGCAAAAATGCTCCTACTAAGTCAAATGACGTTCGGGATAGATGCAAAAGCGCCCTTCATCTGAAAGAGGTTGAGCTTGAGAAGTACAAAACGTATAAAAATTGTCAACTTGAAAAAGATGAGATCGAACGTAAATACAAAGAAACTCTTGATTTATTAGCTCAACATAAACATCAATCAAACGAAGCTTTAAAAACACAAGCTTATGAAACTTTTCAATTTAAAGAGAAAAATACTGAGTTAACACACCACATTAGATATGATCTTCTTTGAAAGGAAAAAGAACAATTACAAAAGGATTTCAAAATAAGTCAAGATAAAGATATTGATAAGATAATTGCTTTAGAAAATCAAGTAAAATTTTTAAACAATGTTGTTTATAAAACTAATCAGTCTCTCCAAACCATTCATATGCTAGCTCCTAATCTGAGTTCGTATTATAATGGTAGAGCAAGTTTTGTAAATCCTTTGTACCTCAAAAAAGCTCAATCTAAGAAACCATGTTTGTATTAGGTGTCATACGATAAAGATGATCTTGCTAATATATTTGCACCTAACAGTAATGAGACTCTCATTCTTGAGAAAGAGAGTAGATCAAAATTGGATAAAGATTTAGTAAAATCATATGATTACACATATCAAAACAGCCTTTACGAGCTTTTTACACCACAAATACAGAAGTCTCCTCATCAATTGTATTTTGCCATGAAAATCAGAAAGACAACGTGGAGAAAATCTTTTTGTTAAATACAAGCCAAATATTGTAAAAACATTGGGTTTTTGCCTACTCAAGCTTCTATAAGTAAGATTAGACACTCTTTTAATATTGTTCAATACAACATTACTAATTTTCAAACAATAATTGATATGGATAGGCAAAATTGATTAGATAATCGGTTGAATAAACCAATTACTCATGAGATAACTGTGCTTGTAAAAGATCTTTTAATGCCTCTTGCATAAAAGACAAAAGCAAATGCTAATAAATTTGAAAAAGCTCTTAAAGAAGAAATATTTTACAATTTACAGCATGTCCAATCACTTGAAAAAGAGCTTGATGAACTGCAATTTGATAAAATTGAATTTTCAAATGAATACAAACTACTCCTCCAAGAATGTCTCTCAAAAGATATTTTGTCTGCTGCATTAAGTTCTATGACTGATATCGATAAATATTCTGAAATGGCATGCACATATCTAGAAAAAATCAAGGAAAGTGAATGTCTTAAGATTGAGCTTTTCAAACAAACTGAAAATGTTAGTAAAGAAGTTTATATTGAGCTTTTAAGAAGTTTTGCTAAACGTGAGAAACACTCAATTTCACTTGAACTTGCTTTACAACAGTGTCAAGAACAGGTTAAAATGACAAAGTTTAAAGGCAACAAGAATCTTCTTCATTTCGAGATCAAAATTAACAATATTTCAAAATTCAAGATTTGAAAGCTCAATTGCAAGACAAGAACATTGCTATTAGTGAGTTAAAGAAATAGATTGAGAAAATGAAAGGAAAATCTATGGATACTAAGTTTGATAAACCATTTGTTGTTTGACAACCAAATGCTTTCAGATTTCAAAAACCACCAGTTTTAGGTAAACCGACTCCTTTTTTAGATTCTCTTGAGAGAAAAGATTTTTCAAAAACCAAGTCGGTTAACAAAAATTGCTTAAAAGTGTTATTTACAGTAATTGATGAGTGATTTGTGAAGACATGCTAAAAGGCGCATATTTTGGAGCTAAAACGATGATATTTGAAGATTGACTAATTCTGACCAATACACCGTATCCACAAAAAGAGATACGGCGTATCAGCGCCCACTCTTCATAAGAAAACGCGTATTATCAATTCCCAATACGGCGTATCCATGTTTACCTATATGCCGTATCGAGCTGGATATCTATTCAATGATTTGGTGAATAAATTATTTTGGGAAGATATATCAGATTGATTATAAACTTTGAGCGCACTCCAAGGGAAACACCCTAATACGCCGTATTGGCCTAGCCCAATACGGCGTATCCAGTCTTTTTCAGACACTATAAATAGAAGACTCAAAAATGAGTTTTCAGTGTGCAAAATCATATTCTCCATACCATACACATAAAAGACGATTTTTTGAAGAAAAGAAGAGCAACCAAAGGTCAAGCATCGATCACGATTCCATAGAAGACACCGTGTAATTCCTATACTCTTGTAATCATTTAATTTTTGGTATCGTTTGGTAAAACGTTTAGTTTACCTTGGTTATTTGATCACGCTTGTATAATTAGAATGGTTATGGGCTAATACCCTAGGGTATTAGCCATCTTAATGAAGATTTAATGTTTGGTTTGTTTTAAAATCAATTTTCTTAATTTATCGTTGAAAGTTTAATTATGTTTATCACATGATACTTGTCTACGTGTTTGAATATGCGACCTATCATTCAACTGGGTCTAGTTACGCCTAACAAGTGAGTTAGATATTGGGATAGCTCTCCATATCCAATTTTATATTACTGGACCAATAGGATCACAAATAACGTTCTGTCTTTGTCTTTAAATTAAGAGCTTAGTTGGACCGGCAGGTGACCCATAATGTTTCAACAAGTATGTTATTAATTAATTGATAAAGATTTGAATAGTGGACTACCAGTATATAAATTACCGTCAAACATTAAGTGGGTAAAGTACAATTAGGTAGGGTTTATCAAGATCATCATTGCTATAATCCCTAGATAGATTATAATTAAACTAAAAGGATGCTTTATGCGGATACGTTTGTAACACCCCCAAAATGGGTCGCAGCGGAATAAGGATCCGGGGCATGTTACTTCAAGATCAACAGCACAAGATA
>BQNB010093153.1:7249-26440 GCA_026074375.1 Tanacetum coccineum | reverse complement strand
GTTTTTAACTAAGAATTCATCATGTATATATTATATTGTATATGAGACTGGTTGTTACTTTTTCATGAGAGCAAGATGAGCTAACAACAACAGTATCTAATTGAGAGTGTTTAGATGACTGTTAACAATAGTATATAATTGAGAGTGATTTAGATGACTATTAAAACAAATGTTTACGAATTATATAAAGCATAGTGTTGTATGTGTACACTGATGCTATAGAATAATTAATCCTAGTTAAAGTAGTATTTTATCATTTATGATCAATCTGCTAACTAGATTTGCTCAACAAAGAGCATTGTTGCATTACACATTAAAGAATAAAAATACTTTACATTTTAAATATTTGTAAAGATGACTGTCTGAGATAAGTATCTTGGTGACTTCAAATACCTCATAAAGGTACTGTCACATTTCCATACTATGATACTTGGAATAGTATGCAAATATACATACGACACTCATCATACTATTCAAATCCTTTACAATTTGTGAATCTGAAACAAGTATTTAGAAAGTTTACTCAGATGACTATTTAGCTATCTTGTAAAGAAAGAAGTTGAGAATGTTAGAAACATTAGACTCCAACTTGCTAATTAGTCATGCATATCTGTTTTTAATATTTGGATAATTCGGATTGAAAGACAATTTTTACTTTCTGATGAATGAAGATATGTGGTATTTATACATATAATAATTATTATCCTATATTTGCATGTTTAATCCTTGAATGATTTTATCATTCTAAATATGTCCATTGTCGGTTAATAGTATGAGAATATTGTTATGTAAGGCAAATGTGAGTGTTGGTTATATTCTTTGAATATATGGATTGTTCCTGCCAAACTCATGTGTATTTACAAGGGATGCATATTGGATATCCCACCTTCGAATATTTAGTTTTGGATCCTCGTCATGAGTAAATGTCAAAAATGGTTTAAAAGTCATCCTTAGACTTGAGATGCAAGCAAGTTCTGCATGTGTGGATATCACTTTTTGATTATAAGTCAAACGCTATCCTGAATAAGGTAGTCATAAAGGCTATTTTTGGAAATGATGTGAAGCAACATCTACAACACTTGTAGTCAATAAAGAATTTGTTCCTTCAATTGTTTAAATTGTAGAATGATACCATGGCGCCTCTCCAGATTTAATCAGATAATTGTATGGCCGTACCCAAAGTAATGCAAGATGATTCTTGATTACATTTGGTATATCTGAATTATTTCAATAAGGAGAAACATAATGTTAAACTATATGGAATGTCTTAGGATCCATATCCATGGTTTAACGGTATCTGTAACAAATGGATGATTATAGCAAGAAATAAACTAACCATTATAAGCTAAGATTTTTCTTAAAACTATTATCTCATAATATTCCTAATGTAAACATAATTGTGTGGGTTGTTAAACTTTGCCAATTATAGGTATAAGTGTTAGGTGCTACTCCAACTCCCAAATGGGAGCTGTTGGATTATGATAGTCAAATAACATGAATACATTATGAATATGTGAGCCTATTGGGGGCACACACGTTAATACACGGAGAATATGTTTTATACTCCACGATACAAACCACAAGGACTAAAACCGAATTAAGACACAAACTTGTTGTTGTCTTAAAGTTGGAAACGAATATGATATTCCTAGGAGGTTCCAGATTTCGGTTTTGGATAACTAGAAAAATGAAATGATGTGTTGTGATTAGAATAGGACTTTGGGATTCTATATTGAAGTTAAGGGATACGAGTTATATTGTGATTAGGATTATAAAGGTATTCTAATTTATCATAAACTAGGGTTGATGGCTATATAAATACCCCTCCCTCATTATGATGTTTCGTCTGACATACACACAAAAACTCATTCGTCCCACACATAAAAATTCCATACGACTATTAAAATCCTAATGTCACTCAACAATGAAAAAGAATATTATATTACTTTTCTCTTGTTTCATCGTCTGACATTCAGTGAACAAAAGCAAACCATTATGCATGCATGATGCAAGTATCTCCATTAATTATTATTGGCTTGTTATCTATCAACAAATGACTTCGGGTCAAGTGGTTCGGTGGTATGATTATGTTCTAACAGACCTGGGTTCGAATCCCATGTGATCTGTTATGGATTTTATTTTTATTTGTTTCTCTATTCGATCCAAACATATGCCACTTAGGTATTTGGATAGGATCTAGAACAAGACACAAGTTTGTTTGGATTTCGGTTCAAGTAATTATGTATACAACACAAGGTGTTTGGTTCGTGAAGGTAGACTAGCAATCAACTCGTACTCGATTGACGTGTTTGTGTGAGCAACCGTATAGGCAGTAATTTAACCGCTACTCTTTTCAAGTTCAAGATCAAGAGGTAAGTAAATATTTACTTTGTGTTAAGTTTTATAAGATTCTTGAACAGACAAAGATGAATCTCAATTCAATCAAAGATTACCCCAAAACTTTTATTAACACAAAAAAGAATCAAGTATGTATAATTCTAATATCAAATCTATATCCATACCGCCGCGTACTCGTAGTAAACATGTTTACTATTTTTAAATCCCAACAATTTTATTTGTGACTTAATTCCAAGAATTGAGTCTTGCTAGCAGCTCCAACCTTTAACCACCCTAGGTAATTAAATGGAGGAAGAATAGGGAGTAACTAATAAATTGAAGTTGGTTTAATATACAAATAATGTCCAAAAAAAACCTTGATTTATATTTTTCGACCTCTCAATGTTTTGAATAATCACAAAATGTAATAACGTTTACTGATAAATTAAACGTTTATAAATTACAATCATAAAATTCTATTTCTAGGATTAATCACTTAAGGTATGGATAAACAAATCATTAAACATGATTAGTGATCAAGAAAATATTTTTTCTTAAATCTTATACTTCCACAAAAATGTTTTTATAAAAATATAAAAACAAATTATTTATTCATTAAAAGAAATGTTTTATTAAAAACATAAAATTTGAATTTCAAATTTTCCCCTCAAAATGGAAGGTTCCATAACAGATACAACATTCACCACAAAAGGACAAAAAATGGAGCGGAGTCTAGCGGCGGCCCCCTTATAGGGTCGGCGGCCCCCTTATATATAAGGGACCGTCGGGAAAACCAAAAAGATGCCGTCCACAACGGTCATTTTTTGTCCCCTATAAATACTAGGCCACCCCATTTCAAAAACAGACTTCCTCTTGCCAAAAATTCTATCAGATCTAGTTTTCTCTCTTCTTCCTTTCTTTCTAAAACACATATCTTGACCCTAACTTCCTTGATTTGTTTCAAGTGATTAATTGCTTTTCATCCTTCATTTTTCAACCTTCTAATCAGATAGCAAGAAAAAAGAAAAATTCGTATTCTCTACATACGAAATTGTTATCAAGTGATCGTCTCTCTCTTTTATTCTTCAAGAACACAAACAAAAAAAAAAAAAATTTTTTATTACATTTGTTTTGTGTCCATTTGTATAAATTGGATCGTCTGTTGTAGATCCGAGTGTGTTATATATTGTATTTTGGGTGTTGGACTTAGGATGTTGTCAATCCAAGAGTGTATATCTTTGAGTATGTGATGACTTAGTGAGAGTCTTAGATTGGTTCTTGCTAAGATTAGGACTACGGACTTCTACTTAGTGCGAAAAGTAAGTAAGACGACGTGTAAACGGTTTGCTCCGCCTAAAGGAGCTTGTAGACAATAGTTCAAATCTCTATGGAGTAACTCGAGAGTGGAGTAGCAACGAAGAGTTTTCGTTGCTGAACCACAAAAAATCTCGGTGTCATTGGTTTGTATCATTTCTTTCCTTATCCTCTTGTACTTATTACTTGCAATTGTTCAGATAGTTTTTGATTATTATTCATATTGTTGGTTGAATTAGCATACAACTGCAGAATCAAACTATTTCAAAAGCAAACAAACTTTTAAAAACGCTAATTAAATCGCTAAAACTATTCAAACCCCCCCCTTCTAGTTTCTACAATTGGTATCAAAGCAGAAGGTCACTCAAATGATTTTTTTAAAATATATTGTATTTTAAAGCTTGGATCGATCTATGGATTCTAACAAATATCTAGAAAGGCAATCTATGAAAAGACCACCACTATTTAAAAGCAATAGTTATATTTAATGGAAAAATGATCCGAGACATATGTTAAATCACAAGACTCTTCGCAATCTGTGCTCACATGCATGCACTACGTCTACCACGCATCTACCCGGATATCCTACACTCCCGACCTCCCATCTAAGGAATTCCTATCGAAAACCGGGCGTCACAAACAACACAACGTCTCAGCACACTAGCTCGCGACTCGTCCCTCTTAGGCGACATGAACATCACCAAAACGCGCGAAAGTAGTCGCACATGCACACTGAGCGTGTGGCCTTCTTGCTACCACAGCGCGCTACGATCATCTCAGAAAGGCGAACAACACTCACAAATGTGCATAGATAATGATTAGCAACAATCATTACTCTCTCTGCCTAGCAACCGAGATACAAGCGCGCGCTACGCAGCGAAAAATTCTATCAAAGTGAGTTATTAAACTCACAGGCGGGACAAACACATGCGCGCTCCTCGTTCAAGGGACAAGCGCCCCTTACAGACTTAGAATTGAGAACCACATCGCAAGGTAATAATGTGCACCGAGGACTGAAACGCACATCTCACAACTACAAGGACTCCGCGCAGTCGACTCACTCTTCTCTCTGGCTAGCCTATGTCACAAGACAGTACCTGATACATTCGCTTATCACTTTCCCTGTCACAGTCCCAGAGAACTCATTCGTGTACATAGGCTACCAGAGAGCTTGCGTTCAGTCTCGTCTAGTCACATTATAAGCATCTCGAGGAGAGTCACTTTACCCGTTCACATCAGTGACTCCTTCCACCACACTCATACTGTCTGCGACATGAGCGCACAAAGGTAGTTCAATTTTTCTCTAACAGTCACACCATTCACAACCGACGACCGAGACGTGGAAATGTCACACTCTCCATGGGATGCGCAGCGAACTCAGTGCACAAAAAGTCAGAGATCCCTGCAATTGAAGCGAATACGTCACAAGACATCTTCTGACTGTGCACTACGTAGCGTGGCCTCGCTTCTAGAGCACTGGAGCGCATCTGCGAATGACACCAGTAATTCCAACGTACCAACATCACGAATGAATCTCAAGACAAGTGAGTACACAAAACCAGTCAAGCAGACAAAAGTCAACATGGCTAATCTCTTTTAGCAACTAAGGCTAAGAAAGAAATCTAGGATAAAAGTGTTCGACGCTCCCGGTGAAGGTTGAGACTCTGTAACACCGTGTCCAGTCTTTATTGGCGCTCTATCAAAGCTATAGCGCGAGATACTACTACAAACGAATCATAAACACAGACAGCCAATTCTCTTACTTAATACTATCATCCAACGAAGAACCATCACTTTCTGATGCATGCAGAAGAATTGACCTCCAATTCGGATATAGCTGAGACCAACCCTTAACACGAAAGACACACAAGAAACAAGGAACACACAACACCAAACACAGACAAGACGGCACGTGAAGAGATCTCACACCACCAGTGAAGACCACAGGACACAATAACACAATACGAGCAAGCGTAGTCACAAGAGGTTTAGAATAATCTTGTGACGAACTCTTACACGTGGAGACACTCTATCGATTGAGCGACAGCGAGGCACGCACGCGCACATCCACCGCATTGGACAAATACGACCAACAAGAGCACACTATTGCGAGTCCAATCACGTGCGAGCTTATATTCTTCAAGAAGGCAAAGATCACCACAGCATCATACACACCACACAAAAACTATGCAGTAAAACGGCCTCTTGCAACAGGGAGTGCCACGAATACACATGATCTTGTACCTCATGCATCAAGTGAGGTATGTCCGAATTCTCTTACTTGAGGATAAAACTCACCAATTGATGATATAGAATTTAGACAATGGAATATGAAAAAAATTATGCATAATAAGTTCTAAAGATAATCACATAAAAACAAAAGGCTAAAAAGCCCACTAGAAATCATCTTAGAAAATGAGCTTAGAGAACTAAAAGATAAAATTATCCATATTCGAGAAAACAAGGAGGTTTGAATCTCTGAATGGAAATGTGTCAGTACTTAAAAAATTGGAGAATGAAAAAACCTCAAAAGATGAATCCACTAGAGACTGAATAAACTTGAAAAGAGTACACATTGCTTGAATGAAATGCTAAGTAAATCAAAACCCCTCCGGTGATAAATTTAGGTGTTAGGGTAATCATTGCCAGCATCATCTAGTGGGAAACAAACGTCGAAAAGAAGTGATAAGGAAGAGAAGGAGGAAATAAAATTTGTAAAAGCTCAGAAAAAAGAAAAGGCATCCTCTGATGGAGGTCCCATAAATAGGGACGACCCCATAAACATGGGCGACCCCCTTAATGTTCTGACGGCCCCCAAAATAAATAAGGGACTGCCACCAGAAATGCCAATATCTGAGAAGAGTGTTTCCTTTCAAAAATCCATTTTGGGTCCTAGACCAAAACACATAATTGTAAACAAAGTTGAAGTTCCTGTAGCTATTACTGATAAGTCAAACAATTTTATATAAACCATTGCAAAACCCGGAGTTGGATTTTCAAACAAAATTTTAGATATATAAACTCCACCTCCTAGAAGATGTCAATAATAATTAAGTCTCATCCTAAAAATACCGCATACCAAGAAGACATGTTGGTCAACAAAACCAACCTCATGGCTTTTTCCTGTAACTTGGAACAACTTTCCACGACAAAGTTACATGCCATGGGAAATGTGTCTTCCATTCTCACATCCCAACCAATTGCATCAAATGCAAGGGATGTTTGGCACTAACAACTTTAGACCCATGAGATATGGGGATCAAATGTTTGAGTTATAGTCTTATTTAAATAGATAAGATGCCTTGGAGTCACTCGGAACCGGAATGATGAATCAAGGATACGGATGCTTCCAAACATATAACAGGCAACCGAAAGCTCTTCTCTTCTCCACTTACAAGGCAATACAATGGAAGGTAATGTCATTTTTGGTATAATCTTCGCAGGTAACATCATTGGCAAAGTTACTAATTTCTAATGACTCCCCTCTCAAAAAAGATAATGTAGAACTGTTGATAACTTAGGATTTTAACTTGCTTAGAATAGGAAAAGTTAATGTGATAATAAGTGGTACAGTTAACTTTCTCTGAACATGATAGTGAAATCACTCTAGAATGGGTAAAGTCATAGGTAAGGTATAGGAAGAAGGCTTATATGTGATAGTTAGGAAATAACTAAGGATCAAATATGTCTTGCAACGCTTGATGAAAATTCCACTTTGTGGCAGATAGGAGATTAGGTCCACGCAAGTATGCGTCTCCTTCAATCGTTTAGCTTCTAATGATGGTTAGAAAACTTACCTAGGCTAAGTTTGATACATATATTTTTTGTGATGCTTGCAAAGCTGAAAACAAGCTCACGCTAGTCACAAAGCTTAAGAATTTAGTCTCAACGACAATCTTAAAACTTCTACCACATGGATCTTTTTTTGTCTTTCCATCCCCTGTAACGGAGTTACGGAGAAACCATTACCGCCTTAGTCATAGTAGATGACTACTCTAGATATACTTAGACTAGATTCCTTGAGGATAAAACCGAAGCTTTCAATCAATTTAAAATATTTAGTAAGAAAATCCAAAATCAACTAGGATGTACAATAGTGTCAATAAGAACTGATCACGGTAGAGAATTTGATAATGAAGTGCAATTTAGAGAATTTTGTAATACCAACGGTGATACTCATAACTTCTCGGCTCCACGCACTCCTCATTCAAATGGCGTGGTTGAAAGGAAAAATAGGACACTTCAAGAAATGAGTAGAACTATGTTGAACGAACAATCGTTACCCTAAAAGTTTTGGTGTAATGCCGTAGATACTTCAACATATATTCTTAACCGAATCCTAATTAGAGCCATCCTAGGAAAAACACCTTATGAAATCTTGAGAGGTAGGAAACCTACTCTTGACTATTTTAGAGTGTTATCGGAACAAAGGCTTCATTTCTAAACACTAAAGACTACCTTACGCAAGTTCGACCCAAAGTCTTACGAAGGAGTCATTTTAGGTATACTTCCCAAAACAGTAAGCCTATAATCATTATCTTAAATAACACTACTAGGAAAACGAAGAATCACTCAATGTACGTTCGATGAAACTCCTCCACCCTCTAAGACATCACCATTGGTGGATGATGACCTAGATGAAGAGGAAGCAATTAGGTAAATCGAAAAGAAAAACCTAGAAAATGACGTTGAGGATGAAACTCTAGAGATTGACGAAATAGTCAATATTAAGGAACCTAGGAACCATCCCTTAGAAAATGTCATAGGAAACCTTAACCAAAGAACCCTTAGACCACAAGCCCAAAACCAAAGAAACTTTTATTGTTTCATTTCTACCATATAACCTAAGAATGTAAATAAAGCCTTAGGAGACGAAAGTTGGATAGTCGCCATGCAAGAAGAATTAAATCAATTCATTGCTAACGGCGTTTGGGAGTTAGTTCCACAACATAAGAATATGACAATTATATAAACTAAGTGGGTGTTTAGAAATAAGTTAGATGAGAACGGTATTGTTTCTTGAAATAAGGCTAGATTAGTTGCTCAAGGTTACAACCAACAAGAAGGCATCGATTATGATGAAACTTATGCCTCCGGTATGCTAGACTTGAGTCTTATTTTAAATATTATTAGCTTATGCTTGCGCTTTAGATTTTAAATTATTCCAAATGGATGTAAAAAGTGCATTCCTGAACGGTTTTATCAATGAGGAGGTATACGTGGCACAACCTTCGGGATTCATTGATTTTGAAAAACCGAATCATGTTTATAAATTAAAGAAAGCTTTATATGGTCTTAAAGCTCGCATTATAACCACCAAAGCTTGGTATATAGATTAAAAGCATTTCTTATTAAACATGAATATAAAATGGGAATGGTAGATAATACTCTTTTTACTAAGAAGTAAAAGTTTCAAATCTCATCATTGTTTAAATATATTCGATGACATTATATTCGGTTCGACTTGTCAAGACACTGTGATGAATTTGCCAAAATCATGCATGACGAGTTCGATATGAGCAGATGGGCGAACTTAAAACTTCTTCCTTGTATTACAAATTAAAACAAAGGAAATGGTTAAGTACTTAATCAATCTATAAGTATAGTTAAAGAAATGCTTTAAGAAATTTGGTCTAGAAGATTCGTAAACCAATGAAAAACCCCCATGTCCTCCGATACTAACTCACAAAGATAAAGAGTTGTTGATCATAGATATTACCAAGTATCGAGGCATGATAGTAGCTTATTATACCTAACTGGCAAGTAGGCCCATATCATGTATTTATTGTCTACCTTTGTGCCCACGCTATCCAGAGGCTCTCCCAAAAAAACCTCTCACCTAACAGTTAAGCGTAATCGTTTCCGATACATTAAAGGGCAACTACGCACATAGGAATATGGGTATCCAAAGGGACCCCCAGCATAGAAACCGTAGTATATGTCGACTCTGATCATAGCGGGAGATTAAATGTTACCGAAAGAGCACTAAGCGGTATTTGTAATTCGTGGGAATGTTGTTTGACATCTTGGTTCTCGAAGAAACAACCGCTACTTTGCGATATCCACTATTACCAAAGCCTAATAAGTAAAGTCGCCGGAAGGCATGTCAACAACACTATGTATGAAACAATCTGCTAATCTACGAACAACGGTATACTCGACGAAACGACTTCCGATCAGGGAGGGGGTGGTTTCCGGAGGCAGGGGAGGCGGAAGTGGCTTATGTCTAAGACCGATAGAGCGGGGCGAGAAACCCGGGGGGGTGCAGGGACCTTCGTGCGCGGTGACCAAACACATCGCAATTCGTCACCACGCGGGCACCGGACAGGATAGGGGTCCGGAGGAGGGGGTATCGCGGCTCCGTGGTGAGAATGTCCAAACAGCCGGGTGGAAGGGCAGTGCGGAGAGACTGGAGCGGGGGTGAAGCGAAGTGAGCGTGCGGGCGAGTAGCGGCGTGAGAGAACTGAACGCGAGTGCTCAGCTTGCGGACGCGCGTTCGTCACAGCAGGGGTTGCGCGTGTTGGGATCATTCTATACTTCTACGTATGTCAAGTTCGTTCATCTAAAACTATCTAACGTACTCTTATAGATAGTTTCTCTCTTTAGATCATCTCATTTTCTGGACTCACATTCCATAAATCATCAATGACAATCTACATTATTCTACTTCTACTGTCGTCTATCTCAATATCTAAGTCCTAAGACGTGTTTCGATTCCGTTCGTATGCAACCAACAACTTAACTAACATCATCCGAAGTACTTTAAACATGTTTAAGTTGCGAAATGCAAATTGAATTGTCACTCCTTCTAGTCAAATTTGTGTCAAAAACAAAGTCAAAAAATCAATGCCTGAGGGCGGCCCCCCAATATATTGGGGACCGCCAGGAGATATGGGACCGCCGTCAGAACAGAAGTGAATATGTACACCTTAAACAAAAATTTTCAAAACACAAAAACAAACACCCCCTTACCTGCAGGTGCGACGAACACAACCCCAAATCCACCAAAACTTCAAAATCAACCATTAAAACTTAAATTCAAGATCAAATCAACACCAATAATCATCCCTAACATCTCTAAGATCATCAATTGTAAGTCATTTCAACTATTTCTTTCATTTTGAGTCTAGGGTTCATGATGAACACCAAAAATTGAAATTGGGTATTTTTCATTTTTGTTCAATTGAAACCACTAGGATACAATGTATAACCAATATGCTTCCCGTAGATATAGGATTTGCATACATTGATAAGGTTTGTCAAAAAATTATTTTTGAACCAAAACCCCAATTTACTTTTTTCAAAATCACTTACGTTAGGAACATAATAAAATTGTTGTTTCACATTGTTTATACAATCTAAAAACGATTTTAAACACATGCATAATGATCTCATGAACAAATTTCAAGATACATAACTCATATGTATTTTTCGAATTGTTTGGATGAGCAAAATCAAACTTAGGAGCGTTTGGGTTAACTCTTAGGATTTTATATTTAGGTCGAGTTAATCAATACTCCACATTTGTTGCATATAGGCACACACACTAGACATCTTGTTAAGTAAGGGAACCTCACTAAAATTATCTTCTTTCAATTTTAGGTGAAATGAACTTAGAAGATGAATTACGGTACACTAAATCATACATCCCAACAATCTCTGATGAAAATTATATTCCTGATAACTTAAAACCCATAATTCGAAATCTTGAATATAGATCAATTCATGAAGGTCGTCCTTTATCCCCTGAATCTACTAAATACGACAATATTCAAAATCTCTTTCAAACTATCAAACTTGGAAAAATATACGAACTCTATGAAGGAATTTGTCCAAGATTTCTACTTGAATTCTACTCTTCAATAGAAATTATCAAAGATGAGAATCAAAACATTTTCTTAACATTCTGGGCTTTGAAAAGAACATTTAAGTTCTCACTCAAATCATTCGCCTTAATTCTCTCAATTCCATGTAAAGGAGAATGTTCTTATTCTGAAGAATCCTCTCTTGACACATTGAAATCAAATCAAGAGTCAAACACACCTTATCAAACACACATTGCAACACCAAAAGAAATCATTCAATCAATCACAACTACCGGACAAACAATTTTTCCAAACAAAATTCTCAAAGAAGAACTTCGTCAAGACTTGAGATCTTGGAATGAAATCATTCAAGATAATGCCCTTGGCACTCTAAATGAATCACCATTTCTCACCGCATCATCATGTCACATGATGTACTGCATCTTAACAAGTACACCTTTCAACTTTGCCTACTTTCTAACCAAACGAGTTGAAAAGATCAAAAATCAACCAAACTCTCCAATGCCATATGGAATGATTCTAAATCGTCTATATGAACACATCATCAAAATTAATCCTCTTCTATGAAAATTCAAATATAACACTTATTGGGGATCCATGAAACTGTGGGTTCATCCCACTCATCTTCAATCCATCGTATACATATCTTCTGATGAAGATCAAGTGTTGATTCAACTACTAGATGAGATTTTGTCTTATTATACTCAACAGTATGTATACTATATGCTCTTAACATTTGCTACTATTTCCTATGTTAGCGCACAATATAACTATGTTACGATCTATTGCTTGCTTTATGACACTTAGTTAATTTATCTGTATGATTCTACTTGACCTTAATGGCATGATCCATTCTTGAATTTAGTTATTTGACTAGATTATATGATTCTTTATGAAATGGAGATATCACTATCACCCTTCCAACCCTGTTCAGAAATTTCAACACAAAAGACTAATTTCTGGAAAAGTTTTAAAACCCAGAAAACGGTCCCCGTAAATGATTAACGACCCCCTGATATATATGGGACCTGCCTGACTTTAACGGACCCCTAGCAACAAAACACGTTTCTTTGCTGTCTTCCTTTTTTTCTTCTGACCTTTGACCAATCCACTCATAAAAGGCTGTCCATTTCCATATCGTCAAAACACTTTCTTACACCTCAATACTACATATCCATGCAATTGCCATATACTTCTCACTATATATATAACACACATTCTCTCTACCACTACTCACTCAACACATCTCCTTCTTCATATCACCTAAAATATGTCCTCTCCTAGAAACTATGGTGAAAAGTCTCACAAATCAATCATTGATCCTTGGAGACACATTCATTTCTTACCTTACTCACCTCCTCTATCTCCAAACAACTCTCTACCTATATCTCCACCAATCTCTCCAATCTTTGATACCACTCCCTTACCTCCTTCTCCTAATTCACCTAATCCTACATCCTCCTCTTTACCCCCACACACCTCTATTCCAAATCTTAGTGAAAACCGGTTGCATGAACTCCTACACCTTTTAAATCTTCTTGATATCAATATCCAACGTGCAATTGAGTTAACTAATTGTTCACCTCCTTCTCCACCATTCACTCACCCTCCCTTTCTTGACCAAGTCAACTTTCATTCGGACTTTTGTCATTGTTGCTTGGGTACTCGTAAAGCATTCAATACCTTAAAAGATGACCTTAACCGAATCAAATCTCTCATCATTGGGCCCTCAACTCTTTTTCCCTCATCCATAACTACCAACTCTCCTTAAAATATCTCCTTTGAAGTCAAGAATCATCTACTAGTTTACCTTCATTAGATGCTTTAATATGTTATGTCTTAATTATTATCATCTTATGCTTGTATTCTCATATATAGTCCTTGTGACCATATATGACTTATCTATGAATTTCAATGAACTTTATTCATGCTTCAAAATGTGTGGATTGAATCTTTAAGATATTTGTCATGCTATGTTTGTTTGCACTTGTACCTCTAATCTTGTTTTGTAGCAAACAAATTATCGTAAGATCGATCCCTTGGTGCCCCGAACAAGGGGGAGCTTACATCAAGGGGGAGTCTTGTATCGTCGATTTCTTTCTCTCTACTCAACTCGACGATCAACCTTTTTGGTTCGACAAAAAGGGGGGGAATAGAATTAAACTCATTCATAATTTATAAACCTTCAAATTTTAACTAAATGAGTTTATTTTTTGCCATCACAAAAAGGGGAGATTGTTTAATACAAATAATGTCCAAAAAACTTATTAATATTTTCGACCTCATCAATGTTTGATAATAACAAAATGTAAAATGTTTTACAAAAAAATTAAACCGTTTATAAATTACTAATCATAAAATTCATTTTCTAGATTAAGCACTTAAGGTATGATAAACAATCATTAAACATGATTATTGATCATGAAAATACTTTTTCTTAAATCCTTATACTTCCCACAAAAATGTTTTTTATATTAAATATAAAAAACAAATTATTATTCATTAAAAGAAATTTCTATTTAAAAACATAAAATTTGAATTTAAAATTTCCCCCCCCAAATGGAAGTTTCCAAAACACGATACAACCTTCACCACAAAGGACAAAAAAAAGGAGGCGGAGTCTATCGCGGCCCCCTTATATATAAGGGACCCCGGGACCCCGCCAGCAACTCATTTTTTGTCCCTAAAATACTAGGCCACCCCATATCAAAACATACTTCCTCTTGCCAAAAATTTATAATCAATCTAGTTTTCTCTCTTCTTCCTTTCTTTCTAAAAACACAGTATCTAGATCACTAACATTCCTGATTTGTTCAATGATTAATTCTTTCGTCATCCCTTCCTTTTTTTTTTGTAACTCTAATCAAGTGCAAGAGAAGAACAATCGTATTCTTCTACATACAAATTGTTATCAAGTGATCTCTCTCTCTTTTCTTCTTCAAGATCACAAACATTCATTACATTTGTTTTGTGTCGTTGTATAAATTGGATCGCGTGTAGATCCAAGTGTGTATATTGTATATTGGTGTGACTTGGATTGTGTGTCAATCCAAGAGTGTATATCTTGTGAGTGTGTGAAGCTTCGTGGAATTCATAGATTGGATCTAGGCTAAATTAGGACTCGAATCTAGCTTAGTGTGGAAAAGTGACGTATTTATTTGACGTGTTTTGTGAGCAACCGTAGAGGTGGTAATTTAATCACTAAGATTCAAGATCAAGATTCTTGTTTATTAACTTTTGTCATTAAACATAAAGGTTAGTGTTTCTTACTTTATTTGTATGTTAATTCTTAATATCAAACTAGATCCATCCGCTGCGTACTCGTAGAAAACATGGTTTACTAGTTGTTAAATCTCAACAATTTTATTTGTGACTTAATTCCAAGAATTGAGTCTTGACATAGCAGCTCCAACTTTAACACCTAGGTAATTAAAAGGAGGAGAGAACATGGAGCAACCAATTGAAGTTGCTGAAACAACATCCTCTTTTTGAACACCAATCCCTATTAATTTGCCTTTTTAGATATTAATTTTGAGACCCAAAGCCATAAAGAAACATTTCAAAACATGTACAATAGTATTAATGTTAGAAATGTCCCATTTACCAACAAAAATCACATCATTGGCCTAGAACAAGTGAGAGATGATAAGAGAGTTGTTAATGAAGATACCTTTGAATAATCCAGCTTCCAGCACTCTCTTGAAAGAAAGATGCTAACTTTCCATTACCAAGATGAAGAGAAACAGGGAAAGAGGATCACCTTGTTTTAATCCTTTGTGAAATTTGAATTCTGAAGTAGGGATACCATTAACGAGCACCGATCCCTTGGCAGAGTTTAGGAAACTAGAAATCCAACTACGCCATTTATCACTAAAACCAAATGACTTGAGAACGTCATCAAGATAGTCCCATCTAATAGAATCAAAAGCCTTTTTCAAAATCGACCTTGAAGATCATTGTTTTTACCTTTTTAAGTTTGCACCAAGAGATGAGCTCATTAAGGATAAAAGGCCCATCAATAATTTAACGATTAATAAAAAAAGCCGTTTGAATGTCGCTTATTAGATCCGACATAACGAAACTCAATCTGTTGGCTAAAATCTTAGCAATAATTTTATACATGCTTCAAATGAGACTGATGGGATGAAAATATTTAACAACTTTAGCATCATGGATCTTGGGAATAAAGCGATGAAAGAGGAGTTGCAACCAGAAGGAAAAATACCAGAAGCAAAAAATTAAGAAACTGCCACTACAACATCATTGTCAACAATATTCCAGTACTTTTGAAAAAATTCGAATAAAACCCATCCGGACCCGGACTTTTATTAGTTCCGCATTCCCAAACCGCCTTTGATCTCATCATAAGTAATGGGATGTTCTAAGTCCTCAACTTGCTCAGAATTTAAGCGAGTGGGGAATTGGAAATCAATACTAACACGAGGAGATTGTAGATTTAAAAATTGATTAGTAAAATGAGAAAGGAATTCTTTTTTTACGTTAGTCGGGTCGACGATCCAATATCCATCCATGAGGATTCCACGAATGGCAAGTTGAGTTTTTTTCTATTGAGAATTCCATGAAAGTATTTAGAATTTTCATCACCTTCAATAGACGAACGTACTTTGGCTTTTTGAGAGAGCTCCAAGATGTCAATGGAATTGATATCATTAAGCTCTTTCATTAACGTCGTACGTTGATTAAGAATATCATCATTCCCATGACCTTGATCAATAGCTTTATCCAACTCCATTAACTTGTTGTGGGCAGTAAATTTAGCTTCATTAAGCTTTCTTTTATTCTCTTTGGACCAAATTTTAATTGTGTTTTTAAGAAGTTGTAACTTCTTTTTCATGCAAATCAAACCATTTGGATATGTAATATCAATGGAATTCCACGTTTCTTCAACAAGTTTATCAAAACCATCCATTTTAAACCAAGAGTGGAAAACACAAAAAGGAGTGGGACCGTAATCCAAAGATGATTCACGCATTATAATCGGACGATGGTCGGATAAGTGTCTATCAAGACATAAACCTGATAAGTGAGGGAACAACACCAGTAGGCCTTGAAAAATGAGAAAACGGTTAAGTTTACTCATTTTAGTAGCTGATTTATGAGCCCATGTAAAAGAATATCCATCCAAAGGAAGGTCACTTAAAGTTGTCGAAGAGATGAAATTATTAAAACATTAGCACCTTGAGTGTTAAAATTGGAACCAAATCTTTCTTGCTCCGTCCGAACTTCATTAAAATCGCCCAAGATCATAGTTTTGCCATCCCACCTGTTAATCAAAGAAGAAATGTACTCCCATAAATCCCTCTTCTCTGATAACTCTTGAGGAGCGTACACAGAGATAATAAGAAGTTTTGTGGATGAAGGAGTCCATGTACCCATAACAAAATAGTCTAAAGAAGAAACATGATCTTTAATGAACATATTAGGATCCCAAATGCAAAGAATACCTCCAGAATTGCCTACTGAATGGCTAACAACATAATCAAAAGTAAGATTTCCACACAACACTTTGATAGAAAATAAATTAATACTTTCCATATTTGTTTCTTGAAGAGTAACAATTTTAACTTTGTGTTCCAAACATAATTCTTTAATCGACCATTTCTTTGCCTTGTGACCAAGGCCTTGAATGTTTAAGGACATAAAATTTATCTAAAAACATTGTTTTCTCATTGGGCGCCAATTATATCAGATATATTTTTAAGCATCCATCAATGTTATAACCCATTGTTTGTCCAACCTTAATCAAGTCATCCATGACATCCAAAATGGAACCACCAGTTATGCGCACACTAGTTGTACATTAAGACAAAACATCAACATTACGACTATTATTATGAGAAGTGACATTCACCTTATCAGAAGCAGGAATAACACCTTCATCATTGTTTTTTTCCAAATTTAGGAGTAAATCCTTGAAGGTAGATCGGTTCAGAGGCTGATTTTGAATGAGATACATTATCATTCTTCTTATTTAGAAGCTCGTAAATGTTAAAAGGATCATTCGAGTGAGGAGTCTCCTCACTATGGATGGAAGTGATCTTTTCATGAACAAAATCATCCCCACGCATGCAAATAGACTCCGAAAACCTATCTATATCATTATCATCTATAGATTTTTCAAACTCCTTATCCCCACTATTACCCCCTCATCAACGTCATTTGATTCATCATCTGATGAGTAGTCATCAATCTTACCAACGTTATTAATGCTCTTCAAGAGCCAATCATTGTCAATCAAGACCCCGGTGTTAAGTCTTCGCAAGGTCCTCCACTTATCAACCAAAATTGTTGTTACGAGTGCGGTGATTCATTAGATGGAATTTTTTGTCAACAATGTATTTGCAAGTTTTGTAGGAAAGGTGCTCATTACGGTTATAATTGTCCACCAAAAGTTTCGATTATCTCTAATCCAGAACAATGCAATCAAACCATTAATTCCTACATGCAATTATGAAGATGAGAATTCATTTATCTATGATTCCAAACCTCATTCTTTCAATATCTTTTCTAAGGATTTTTATTCGTTAATTAACTTTAATTCACACTTGATGAACTTTTCACGTCACTTAGCAAGCATATTTGTCATTTATATCTTTTAGATAAATTTTAGTTTAATCTTGTAGATTTAAATCTTAGAATTAATATTAGTTAAATTTTTAGTATAAAAATAGTTTAAAACCAAAACCAAAAATTTAAATGACAATCATGCTCGATTACAACTTGAACGTAGATTTCCATTCACCTCTCGCCGAGGAAACGACCCGAAAGGTTTTTGAAAATTGCTTTGGTTAAAAGCGTTTATCTAGAACCCGACGGAAAATACTATACTATATTATTATTGATATCCTCCTTATATATTATATATTATATATGGTGTGTTCGGAGAGCGATCAATGATATTAAAAACCAAGCTAAATGACAAAGAACCATGGTATGCAGATTATATCAACTACATTGTCGGAAAAGTGGTACCTCCCAAATGGACACTAGAAAAGAAAAAGCGGTTTTTCTCTCAAGTAAAGAATTATTTTTGGGATGAACCATACACATTTAGATTATGTCCGCACAATGTAATGAGAAGATGCGTTGCTGGAAGTGAAATCCTTGAAATATTGGCACACTGCCATTCTGGTCCAACCAGGGGACATCATAGTGCTTCAGTTACAGGTAGAAAAATTTACGAAGTGGGATTCTATTGGCCCAGTATCTTTAGAGATGCTAAAGATTATGTATTGAAGTGTGACGCGTGTCAGAAATCGGGGAACATTTCATCGCGAAACGAGATGCCTCAAAACATTATTCAAGTATGTGAGGTCTTCGACATTTGGGGACTAAACTTTATGGGACCATTTCCTAATTCAAGGGGTAACAAGTATATCCTAGTTGCGGTAGATTACGTGTCTGAATGGGTTGAAGCTCAATCTTTACCTACAAATGATACTCATGTAGTGACAAAATTCTTAAAAGGGCTGTTTGCCAGATTCGAGGTTCCTAAAGCCTTAATCAGTGATAGGGGAACATATTTTTGTAACTCCCAACTTGAAAAGCTTTTCTTAGATACGGGGTGACTCATAAAATATCAACAGCATACCACCCTCAGACTAATGGCCAAACTGAAGTCACCAACAGAGCTATCAAACGTATTTTGGAAAGATCGGTCAGATATAACCCAAAAGATTGGTCTGAAAACAAC
>BQNB010093152.1:0-26440 GCA_026074375.1 Tanacetum coccineum | reverse complement strand
TTAAATGATTTTCAACAACGGTATTTAAAGCATAGATAAATTCTTACAAACCGGTCCAGGAAAAATACTTCACATAATTCAAGCAACGACATCCAAGCTAAGCACCTAAGAAAAACATGCTTAAAACGTCAACATAAAGTTGGTGAATTCATAGGTTTAATTCAAACGTTATTATAGTGGACCACAAGTTTATCAAAATGTATGTGACAGCTATAGGAGATACAACTTCACATAAAGAGGCATTTACGTTGCACTAACTCATGACACCGAGGCTAATAGTGGAAGATAGCATGTACATTGCTATATAATGCTTGCCCTTACAGGTGTCCGACTAAAGACCACCTAACTAGTTTCGACATGACATATATCCGTTTGTTCTTGGCAAACTCGAACTAGTAAGTGCTTCTTACCCGGATAGGGATAATTAGTCCTAATAGATTTATTTATTCACTCGCGCTCACTTAACCAGCCAGTCGGTTAAAGGTAATTAACGGTTCATGATTTTTCGAGCAATAGTGGTCTAAACACTACTTAGGCAACACATAAACGGGGATATTCTCACGTATAGTACTTGTGTCCAATTTTATAAGCAAGAAATGTTTCTCACCCCAAAGTATTAAAACATTTATTCAAAACGAGTAAAATGTAGGGCTATGAACTCACCTTAAGCAAGTAGTGAGCAAATAAATCAACGGAGATAATAACGATATCGAACGACTCTAACCGCGACCTAATTAAAAGACGCGCTTCAGAAACGAGAAATAAATACAAGACATCGAATAAGTCGCTTAACGAAAATAGACGTCCATAAGCGTTTGTGCTTTAGTTTATATGGTAAAACATGACATTAAGAAAGTATACGGTTTATAGTTACGTTACGGTATGTTTTACGACAAGTTTCTATTTTTAGAAGATTACTATTTTTTGAAAGTTTCTATTTTTGGAAAGTTCTAAGTTTCGGGACGTTAATACCGTCCCCTAATATACGATGATTCCATTTACCCTAAACGCATTAGTGAAACCTAAACGCCTACTTTCTAAGTCCGCCTCACTAATAATACCAAAACTTCCCAAAAGTGTCCGAAAAGCTATTTTCCTATTCCAATCAGCACCCTTTTTAACTATTTTTGCCGAAAAACGTTTCAAGTTTCATTTCACAATAACTCGGCCGTTTTAAGTCCGCTTTTAGTGTTCGAGATATAAAAACTTATCTATTCGAAACAAGCTATCAAAAAAAAAATACTTTCTCGGCTATTGAAAACATTTTTAAGTGTCCGAAAACCTTAAAAAAATTTGGATCAGCAAGCACCATTTACGCAAACGCCTCCAAAAAACACAACCAAACTTCACAATAGTGCCTAGTCTAACCTAAACCCATTCACTACTAAACCAATCCAATAAAATCCACTCTTAATCTATCCTAATACCTTCACCATCTTTGTTGCAACACACAAGAACACTCGATCTCGCCAAGACTACAACATAAGTACATAAAAATACCAACATCTTTATTATTTATGAAACTTACTTTTTAAGCTTTGAAAATCATAGCACAAACATATGGATGTATAGATATTGAACATATATGCAAGAACATAAAGAAATCAAAGAGAAGAGTTAGGGTTTTACTCACAAAGATGATGAACAAGATGTACAAACAAAGATCTTGAAAGAAAGATGAAGATCTTGACAAACCTAAAATATAGAACCAAACCCTAACTTATAAATCCTTGAAAATACTTGATATCAAATGGAAACCTTCTTAGAAAAAGCTTGGATCTTGATAAAATGAAGTTTAGGATGTGTGAATCTTGATGGAAATCAAAAGTATGGATTGTGTGTGTGTTTGTGTATGTCGTGAGCTAAGAGAGACAAGAGAGAAAGTTGGTGAATGTTTTTGTTGCTAGGAAGAAATGAAACCCTAAGTTGTGTGATGCGTATTTTATTTTAAAATATACTTTTACCAAGTTTTAAATTTATAAAACTCGATCTACCTGACAACGCACTAACGGGCAGAGAACCCGATCGTGGGTAGTACATAATGGTAAATCCGAGGTCGTCCCAAGAACTAAGTTGTAATTAGTTTTAATTTGAAATGTCACGTTTTGAAAATGGTTTTTGATTTGAATTGAAATAAATAACAAGAAAATAAATAACTAAAAATTAAAAGAGTTGGAGATATCAAAAGAGAAAACGTGCTAACCTAGTTACTTCATTACTATTGTTTTGAAAACATTTTCCTGTGCAATGTTAAACTATGGTTTCATTAGTGGTTTCAAAAGTCGATAGACTTGAATGTGCATATATAGTCTATCCTATACTTCCTGCGATTCCGAATCAGTCCCAAATCATCTAGGAGGTAGGTTATCCAGGTTGCAGTGATTAATCCCAACTATTCCCAAAACATATCTAATAATCTATAAAGATTATTAACCCTCTTTGAAAGGGTTCCTATGATTTTTAAGTATATTAAGTGATAAGTGCGATGACCGGTTAGTTCCTACACCAGGTAAGGAGTTAGTGATCCTCCCTAATACCCATTGGATCCTATATTGACAAGATAATCTAATTATGAGGCAAGCTAGGTCCAAACCACCTGTACTACCAAAACCCAGGGTTACACGATAGTCAAGGAATATCTAATGAAACCATAATCTAACAGGAGACAATCATAACAACAGTAATTACATAACTAGGCCAGCACTTTAAGTGCTTAGCCGCTCATGGTAACGGAAACACAGCAAGAAATAAAAGAAATCATAGATTGAAAACTCATAATTCTTACAGTATTCGTATTTGAAAGATTAAATACAAAAAGTAAGTAAAGTGTGATCTCCCTTGGACTCCAAGTGGAATTCTTTGAAAGTTAGAAGCCTTTGTCGCCTCTTTAATTGGCTATGGAGGAAGTGATGTCGGAATAGCTTAAATGAGGCCTCTATTTATAAGTATCGAACATGTTACGGCGCAACCAATAAAGGTGTTACGCCGTAACCTTCTTACACGGCATTCCATAATTAAGCAGCTGTTACAGCATAACCAGATATGATGTTACACCGTAACCTTCAAATAATGTCCATAAGTACGTGATCTTCATTTCATATTTGTAAATTCTCTTGGTTACGACGTAATTGGATAAGATGTTACGCCGTAACTATAACTTTGACAAGATTTCCTTCCAAATATATGGTTACGGCGTAACTAGATATGGTGTTATGCCGTAAAGTCTTCCTTGATCTTCGTACTTGCTTAATTTATGTTACGGTGTAACCATTTTTGGTGTTACGCCGTAACATTCTTCAGAATTTACACTTTAAGTCCTTTTTCCCTTGTTTCTTGTCACTTTCCTGCATTTCACCTGAAAACTACAAAATGATAGAAAATATCTCGTTTTCGAGTGTTAGTGAAACATTTGCAGGTAATATAGGGGGTATTTTGCCACCAAAAAGTATTAAATATTTGATGTTATCAAATATCCCCCCACTTGACTTCTGCTTGCCCTCAAGTAGAACCTGTTAGAACATTTCATAAAAAGATTTCTCGAGAATAACTTCAAGAAATGAATTTATAAAACTCTTATGCTAGAAAACATCAAAGCCGAACACCTCACGAAAAGGGGATAAAAAGTCACTCAGCTCTCCACTAGTCTAAGTGTTTCATTTTCGGGGTGATCGCTCAATTGCACAGTCATAGCATGTATTCTATCATAAGCTTGGAAAGTACACAAATCTGCACCAGTTAGAATTAGGGTCTAAATAATTCTTGAAGGCAACAAGGGTAATATGGTTTTAAAGGGTGATAAAGGGGTTAGGATAGACATGGGATACACATTTAATGGTTGTTAATAAAAACACAAAACAAATAGTCTAAAGTAATCTAAGGTTGTCATAACGAAGCCACTGTCTAACTATGGTCCAAAAGAGTTTAAGTCCGAAAATCCTGATCTTCAATCAATGGGCTACTAGCACCATGTCTTCAGAAGTATTGGTATGAAATTGGTAAAATAATGGTCTACTACCCTCCATTCTTCATAATTATTGAGATGTCTTGTTGCAATAATAGGCTACTAGCTCTATTTGTATTAATTTTGCACCATTTTTCTATTTTTTAGCACATGGGTGGCTTTTAGTTGCACCATCTTTTCTTTCTTTTTAAAACATGTAAATGCTACAGGAGTTTATATCTTTTAATTATTACTCCTACAACATTTGATATTATACGCACACCCTCCTACTTGAGATGAACAATGTCGAAAGTGATGATATAGGGGGATCTTTGTAGATTATAACTGATTGGTCTTCCACGAATGCATAAAATTTTCGTTCCCATTCCCGCCAAACCATGACTTAGTAAGTAGCCAGGAAATATCAACCAAATAAAGCAAAAATAACTATAGACTACAGGGTAGGTTAAGGTGAAATGGTGTTAACGATACATATAACATTGGGTGAAAACAAAGATTGGTTTAACAAGGGTGATCTAGGGGTATCTTGCACTAATAATGAGTGCAAACAAAAGGGGTATATCATGGAGGTCGACAAGTCCAGAAAACAAGTCAAGAAATTAACACACAATATAGGCATTTGAGTGATTTCCTAAGTGTTGCCTTCTTGAACTATCCATTCCTGCTAATCAATTAGGTCTCGAAATGATGTACATGTGACTGGCCGGATTCACACCGTAAATATATATAATATATAATAAAATATAAAATATATAAATAAGTGTAAAAACCACACTCAATGATAACCGAGAAGTAGTATAAGAGCTTTCCACGGGTCGTAAATCCCCAACGAGGTCTGGAATGGTAACTCGGATACGATCGGAAGATTTAGAGTTTTTGAAGGAAGGAATGAGTTTTTGTGAAGTTGAAAAAGTCAAATGGATAATAACGGACTAAAAAACTTATAAGAAAAAACCTAAAATTACGAAATTAAACTAGAAAACTCAGGCCCGAATTCCCGAACAAAAGGGGGAAAACCTAAAATCTTTAAAAATAAGCCTACGAGAAATTTTCCGCTCTAAACAACGCTATGTACCAAAAAACGTAAGAATGAAAAAGACTAGACCCGAAAACGGAGTACGTTTGACCCAAAAACGAGTTAAAACAAAATCCCGAACCCCGCGGACCCCGTTCATTAAAAAATGAAAAGTAGTAAAAATTGAACCCAACGAAATTTTTATATTTTTCCTACAAACTAGATGACACAAAAAAGTTTATAAAAAAGCAAAATATTATTTTGATAGATTTTTGTATTTTTATATGAATTAAATAAACTTTTTCTAAATTTAAATTATAAAAAATATTAAAGTGTTTACAAAGAAATTCTGAATTTTTTTTCTAAAAAATACTAGGCATGTATAAGTACCATACGAAAAATAACAACATCAACAACAGCTTAATTGCAAAAGCCCTGGAAAATAAGCTTTTACAGCTTATAGGCTTAATGAGCCAAAATGTATATAAATACCAAGCACCTTGGGTCTATAACGAAAAAGACCCAAGGGCGCAGTGGTAGAGTGTGTTGTGTAAAAGGGGATGTACCGCTTGGTCTCGGGTTCGAGTCTTGCTCACCCGGACCAAGTGTCTTCCCCTTTTTTTTTTTTGAAAACTCAAAGAAGCAAAGTTGTTAAGCTCGTGGGGCTTAACAACTTTGTCAACTAGAGCTTATGCTGAAAAGCAAAGAATAAGCTTAAACTTGACAGAAATGCTTAAAAAGACTTAAAGCTAGAAAAAAGCTAAGTCCTTTTGGACTTAGGGTCGAATTAAGCTAGGACAAGAACTAAAATAAGCTAAGGGATCTAAACTAACCTAAATGAGCTAAAAAGAAAAGAAAAAGCTATACTAAATAAGCTGTGGGAAGCTTATTATGACAGAAAAGCTTAAAGTGAGCTTAAAAGACAAAAATTGCTTAACTTAGGCATTCAAATAAGCTAACAAAAGGGGAATAAGCAAACTAAACTATCTAACTTAACCTAAAAGCTACTAGGACACAGTTTGAGCTTATGGAATAAGCTCAATAAGCCAAAGTCAAAAATAAGCAATCCCTCAGCCTAAGGGAATGCTAAAACAGCCAAGAGGTATGTTTGGGCTTAAAAATAAGCCATCAAATAAGCTCTTCAAGGGCTGAAACTTGGAGGGCTTATATAAGAGCTTATAAACTCTTAAAATAAGCCAAAAACTTGGGCTTTAGAACTCAACAAGACAAAGAACAAAGGGCTTAAAATCTCCCCTTTGCACCAGGGGAGATTTAAGCCATAAGCTTAGTAGCTTTATTTGACAGCTTGCTAAAAGTCTTGTCAAAAAAGCTCTAAACAATCAAATAAGCTTAAACAGATGGAGTGTTATAGCCAAGGGGCTTGTGCACCAATTTTCAGCTTTTAAAAATAAATTTTACTTGCTTATTTTTGATAGTGAAAAAGGTGTTTGGGGTTTATTAAAACTGTGACACAAAGAGTTTGGGGTGAATTTGACTCAAAAAGTCAAAAGGGCAAAGGTCTCTTGACAGCCCTTTTTGGACACTAAAGACACACTCTTTTTGTGCTTAAACTCAAACCACAAGTGCTTATTTGGATAAGCACTTGTGGTATCCTAAAAACTTCACAGTTTCAAAAGAGGTTTTAGAAAACCTTGGAAAACAATTTAAAGACTGAAATACTTTTAAAAACAGCTTATATGAGCTTAACAACTTAAGCTAAAACCAACCTCATGGCCATAACCCATGCCAAAACCATTTTGACCCGTTTTAAAGCTTATGCCAAACACCCCTTTACTTAAAAACTGTCAAACCAAAGTGGGTTTAAAATCCATTTTTAAGCTAAAACTTTGAAAACTTTTTATCTACTCTTACTTGTACTGACCTACTTAAACTATTTTAACACTAAAACTTTTAGCTTATTAAGAAAAATAAGCTAGTTTCTCAGCTAGCTTATTAGACTAATATTGACAGTTTTGTAAGATAAACTAATATAACACCAAATTATGCAAGGAAAACTTAAAACAGCTAATTAACAAGCTTAAACTAATGTATTTGCAAAGATTAAAGGCAAATAAGCTAATGACTTAAGCTAGAAATTAAGCTAAATGAACATAGAGAATTCAAACCTTGGATTTTTGTTGTCTCAGAACCAAGGCCACTCTTTCTGAGTGAGTGGCCTAAAAAGCCTGTCCTAATGGCTCCTTAGCCTCTAAACCTGAGCTTAAAAGCTCAATAAGCTTATATTAGCTTATTTCTCCAAAAGCTTCCAAAATCACACTCAATGGAACATTTATGAACTAAATTCAAATAAAAACAGTATTTAAGAGCTTATAACAAGTTTGAAGCTGAATTAGAGCTTATTAACAAGAATAAGCTCTAATGAGCTTATTGAGAGCTTATTGAGTAAAAGTAGCTTAATTTTTCATTAAAATTGAGAATTACAAATGCATAAAAGACATTAACTTCAAAACACTTTAAACTACAATAAAAACGACATACAAACTTAATTAAAAACTTGCTCTTTTGCCACAATGGCTTACAAGGCTTTTATAGCCAAAAATCTACAACTAGGTCTTTCTTTTCTCTTTCTTCTTGTTGTGCTTGTTTGTAGACACACAAACAGAGATGTGTTTGTTTTGTGAGAGTGTTCCAGCCTCTAATCTTGGCCCTTCAATCTTCAAAATCAATCTTAGTCGTCGAATTAAGCTTTGGGGAGTGTGAGATTGCCAACATGGCACCTTTGTTGCACTGTGGAAAGTATGGAGGATAGGGAGGAGGTGATTTGTCCATGGAGGTGGTGAAGGTTCATGGGGTAAAAACGGGTTAAACAACCCGTGAGTTGTTGGGAGGGAAAAAACGAGCGGGAATTTCAGTTTGAGTTATAACAGGGTGTAAGTTTGGGAAATTTACATGGTTAGTCCCTCATGGTTTATAGTGTTATTGCACATTTCGTCCTTGTGGTTATATAACTTTTGGGGACTTGGCAAAACAAGTCCCCAAGAGTTATATAACTCTTTGCATACTTCGTCCTTGGTGTGTACAAGTTAGGGGGGTTGGCAGTTTTGCCCCCCCACTTGTCACTTTGAGTATATTGCAAAAACAGCCCTTGTCTTCATTTTTCTTTTTTTTTTCTTTATATATAAGTTTAGGGATTGACAATTTCAGTCCCTGAACTTATATTTCTGAGACTTTGGCCTCGGGGTTGACTTGGGTTGACTTTGACTTTGACCAGTTGACTTTTCTGTTGACTTTTTGACTTGATTGACTTTCCGGCTTCGATTTGGCTTTGTCTTTCACAGTCTTTTCCATTCCGAGTCCGGTTTTGTCGTTTTGGCTTTGTTTTCGTCTTTTTCTTAGATATCCGTTCCTGCACAATACAATTAGCAAAACAAGCATATATTTGGCATTTTAAGTCCGTTTTTGGTTATTTTAGCTTGTTTTTAAAGGTAAAAGGTATGTGTAATTAAGCACATACCAAAATCCCCCATACTAAGGTATTGCCGTGTCCTCGAACGCAAATGCTAGAAGTAAGCATTTACGAAAACTAAGAACCGTCAATCTCCTCGACTAAATAACTTTGAGAAAAGTAGCAAAGCGATTGCCATGGGAAACAAAGAATCAAAGCTGTCGACAAGTCCCGTTTCCACACCATTTTTTTTATTTGTAACACTAACTATCCCTATTATTTTTGGATTCTCTTTTTCATTTCTCGACTACCATGTATGACTTCCTATTTTATCAACATTGGATCATAGAATGAGAAACAACCATAGAAAAAATCTACACGATGTCCTGACGATAAATTCATCGTCCCCGATTTTACACTAGATCCAAACCCAAGCAATATAAACAAGATCATTTGTCAATATAAGTCTAATGCTAAGCACTTATACATATGAACTTGTGAACTTTTACTCCCCAACAAGAATGTATGGTTTAAAAATTTGTTAGACTCATTTCCAACTCAACCCATAGATCACGCTTATTTTCATAGTCGTGATTCACGAGAAACATGACTCAAAGCAACAACTTATTAAGAACATTGTAACTTGTATTTAAAGAGAACGATGATTTAACTTTAGAACTTTTTGCAACATCTCATCATATAATCATAAGTTCTTAAAGCTATGGGGAAAGCTGCTATTTTGAACACCTACCAAGGCCTCGCTCACTGGTAGGATAATCACAACCAACGACCGATTTCTTAGTTTGAAACCACCCCGTGCAGAACAATTGGGGGGGGGGGGGGGGGGGGGGGACGTATACTAACTATATAAACCCGTAAAAACCATGAGGGTTGGGGGCTCATTATTGAAGGCAGTGGATGGCGTAAGTAACAAATAAGATTCGTTATATGGAACGAATAAAGAATCTAAACTATTATTACAAAAAAATAAAATCCAAGAACAGAAATAAAAAAATATAGTGCGGGCCTTTAATAGAAGTAAAACAACAGAGTAAGCAAGACTCGAAGGTCTTTTCAATCTCGATTTATTGGAACTCGTGTAAAATAAACACGTTGTAACTAATCTCCATACATAAGGTAAGGGAAGATTGAATGAGCAAATTTCATATAAATAAACACATAGCAAGCCAGGACAAGGACCAGAAAGAGAAAACAAGAATAGTCTAAAAAGTTATAAAAATAAGAAAAACTAACTACCGATTATTTAATATTGAGTGTTGGAAAACCGAGCACCGAGTGTCATAGTTAAAAGTGAGGACGCAAACAATCAAGGGCTGTAAAATAATAAAGTCACTCATTATTAAATAAGTACGATACAGAAAGGAATAAAGAAGGTAATTCGCGTGGTCAGACCATGAAAACCTTACTAGGAGAATCCGTGGTCAAACCCATAATAGCCAAAGAAGTAAAGACTCATAATGCATAAACTGAAATTTAAAACAAAGAATGAACATATACAATTTAGGAGTTAGCAAGGACTATAAATACGACTAAGGAAGGAACGATACTTCGTACCAAAGTAAACAGGTTAAAACCGAACATTCGCACACCTAGGAAAACGAATGACTTACGAATCACAAAAGTAAAATAGGGTCAACATCCTAAGGAATGATGGTATTTTGTTTTTTTCCCCCCTCATCTCAACATAAAGTTCACGAAAAAGGCAAAATATGTCAAATATAAGAAAATCATAAAAAGTAATGTTCAAGGTTACTTAACAATGAACTCGGAAATCAATAAAGAGAAACAACCCCAAGTCCAAATGCAGCGTTAAACATAATATACATGGAGAGAGTGGGGATGCTTAAACGTGATAAGTGGGGATAGAAAGTGAGCATGAACGAACGCCTCCGAAGGGTGAATAAGGTGGTTCAAGAGAGAAATTTATAACTAACAATGCACTAATCAATCCTGGAAAAAAATGGGCACGCATGCATTTACCTAAACGTTGATAGAGACAAAAGCGCAATAGATGTCGAC
The DNA here is from genome assembly GCA_026074375.1 of Tanacetum coccineum. Taxonomy (NCBI): domain Eukaryota; kingdom Viridiplantae; phylum Streptophyta; class Magnoliopsida; order Asterales; family Asteraceae; genus Tanacetum; species Tanacetum coccineum. Next base: position 16,018 of record BQNB010093152.1, on the reverse strand, counting down.
AATGATCGAGAAAGGCACATCCATGTGTATTTCAAAGAGTTTAAAAGAAATAACTGCTATCAACTAGTAAAAGACATCATAAGAAATTCGAGAAAACGCTATCAAAGAGAAATAATTAAAAACAGGAACCAATAAATAACTCAAAGTCAAACAAATCATAACCCAGGATCTTAGAAGAAGTAGTTTCATAGCCCCACAATCTATGGAATAGCTATCGTAACCAAATTAGCGCCAATCCAATATCGCAGCAATTAGCTTGAAACAAACCGTTAGGGGCACTAACATTAAAACGAATAAAATGACGCCATTTCAGAATGATCAAAAGTAGAACCGGAAAAAAACAAATCTCTAAACAGAGGATTAAATTACGAATGATCTTAGGAGATGGATAGAAAAGAAAAAATACTCCTAGATAAAGCACATTGAAAAGAAGAAAGAGTAGTACGAATGCACATTTAACTCTCTCAATACGGGGCTATACCCACAAAAACATAAGCGCGCGAAATAGAGAGGTATCTCTAAAATCAGTTAAAAAAGAACTAAAAAGTTCAAAATCTCTAGCAGGAATATCAATTAAATAATAATTCCCACCAAAAAGACACAGAGTCAAAAACGTAGACGGGTAATCGAAAAAGCCGAGAAGGGAGTACAATAGAAAGGCATGCAAAGCATAGTGTGATCGTGCCATCCGGCTCAGATGCATATAACAATCAAAACTAGGGTCGTTCGAGAAGTATAGAAGGAAAAAGTGGGTTGACGTCCCTAATAAATCAATCACTACAAAAAAAAAAATTGAACAGTAACTATAGCAGGGGAGTAATCATCCGAAAGTCTAGAAAGGCACTTGTGGATATCCCCATGGCGGAAAAGTATTCATACACAGAAGGGGTCAAATTTAGAGAAAAAAGTACGAGAAAACGCATGCGATCGATGAAATAGACATATGTAAAAACAAATTAAATAAACAGACGCGTATACTACTATTTAGGAAAGTCTCAGACAGATGTTTGGGGTGAACACTTACGTATGAAACAAAGATATTGCGACACGTGAAAAGAAAATGGCCCTATATAGTATGGCAGCAGGAATAGCGACATTTAAAAAGCAGAGAAAAAAAAAATCCAACAGGTGATAAGTCGGATACTGATGATCTCGCGATATCGTATTAGAAAAGATGTCTAACATACAAAATTATGAATTAAGAAAAGAAAAGCTTCAGAAAAGGGGAATAGTTGACCTCAATAAATAGTATTAAGTATAAACCTCACGCAAAACAAATAGAGTAGGGGAGTCAAGAGTAACTGAAAGTCACTCCAAAAATCACGAAAGGTTATGATAGAACAAAACCCCACTCAACTCAATAAAAAGATAAATGGAATTTATGTATATACATCATCTCGAATAAAGACTATAGGGCTTAAGAAACGGGCGAAGAAAACTCGCATGAAAAACAAAATGGTAATTAAAAGTAAAGCAAAAATCAAGAAATCAGATTAAATATCAAAGCGGGCAACCAAACTCGTATTGGGGAAATTATAATTTGAGTGATACCGAACGACTGAACAAAGCCGGACTGATATTCTAAAATAATAAGAATATCAGCATAAGAACATACGAAAAGCAGACCTCGATCGTATGCATATGTAAAAAATAACTCCTAAGCGAAACTCATTATAGAGAAGAAATAAGAGTAAAATAAGAACTGAATAAATATCCTCTTGATATAAATAATCAAATCCAGCAAAAAAAACAGACTGTAATAGAAAAAATTCTAAATGACAAAAAACAGTGGAACAACATTAAATCGGAGTTGTCACACTGACTAAATGTATCAATGGAAGTGCAAAGTACATCGCGCCCCATCAACAACAGGCCCCCGTATTGCATACGTACCGATGGCACTGACATTCAACTCATACCCCACAACAACCCAATGCTGCCATACAACTGCCACAAAACCTCGCGTCCCTCTACTCTACCCCTAAAACCCTTAATTCAAAAAACAGATAGGGGGTGCGTACGTCTGAGCAACAATACGACTGAAATGACGTTGGTAGGACGTTGGGAACTAGGGGGTCTCGAAACCCTATACGTATCAAACTAGCATTACATTGTCCAATACATAACGTGAAAGCAACTATAACAAAAAGTCCTTATTAGGTGGAGTATTTATAATAACAAATTCCCGTATCACTCAGACCATCGCAGCCCATTCTTAGAGAAATCACCACCTCAGATAGCTAGCAAATATCTCCCTTTCTTCCACCTCGCCGCGCTGGAGTATACCACGTCACAACTAGAAACAAGTACACACATTTCAATGACACTACCGATCACCAGATGAAATCCATCTCACGTCTGGAGAGTCTCATTTTAAAATGTGCTGAAAATGTCGCAGCCGTTCTACTCTGGAATCAAATGCAACAGAGAAGGACAGATGCGCTATCAGTATCGCCTGAAGACAACTTCAAATCCGCGCACGGTCGAGGTAAATCAAGAAAATACAAACTTCGATAAAGAAACAAGACGCGAACCAATGTTGATGATCAGGAGTAGCTATCTCAAAAAATAAGAAGGCATAAGCGGAGTCTGACGACGAAAATGATTGTAATAGAGGAGAAAATTAATTAAAATTTGAATTCATCTCAGATCAACCCAAATACAATAAACGTCATCTCTTATGGAGGCTGTTAGAGAAAAATTGGTCGACAAAATTAACACTTGGCTAATGCAAGAAACAACCAAATCACTGACATAGTATAGAATGTGCCAAATTAACAATAAAATGGCATCACATAGGGAAGTGATGCGAACATGCACAGACTCGCCAAGCACGTGTACAATCCGTAACTTACCTCACGAACGATGCTGTAGACCAGGAAGTGACGGAGACACTACACAACTAGAATGTTACACACATATTACAGAGAGAACAACAATATAGAATTGTGAAAAAAATGTTCACATAGTCAAGCGACAGGAGACAACACGTCCCAATCTCCCATAAAAAGTCCAACAGAATCGGTCAAAACACAGGTATTCTGGAGTTCGAATGTTAAACCAAAAACACATTATCATTGGAATAAACTTCCAAAGGATTGATATTTTAAAAAGATGAGCAACATCGGATAATAGAAAAATCTTAGGACTAGAGAATTTGGGAGTAAATAAATAACAAGACATTAAAGAATTCAATCAAGAAAGGGCACTCATCCCATTTTCTACAAGATATAGTCTTACAGGCTCACCACGTGCCAACATAAGTATTAAGAGGATTACCAAAAAAAAAACAAATCAGAAATCGTACAACAGACGGACACTGGATAATGGCATGCAACTCCAACACGAAATACGAAAAAATTGAAAACCGCTATAGAAGAATAAAACATAACTAACATATCCAATAATCTCGGAAAATGAATTTCGGAATGACGTGACCTTCACAGCATCACTATTCACCTCTCCCTGCAAAAGAACAAAACAACAAAGTAAAATCATCTGTGAGACGAATTATAAAATAGGGTCGGACTGGAACCTGAGCAGAGACTCCCAACGGTGCCACCAGAAGCAGCACTCCTCAAAGCGAAGAAACATAACTAACTCCACGAAGCCAAAACGCCCCTAATCGCTACCCCGGTGGTTAATCCCCGAAGTGGTCCGCGTTCCATGAGGAGAAAAGGCAGGGCTATAACAATAAAAACAAAAATGCATTACGGGGGGGGGGGGGGGGGGGGGGGGGGGGGTGGCAGCAAAAAATAATGGGGCAAGAAAAAAAGGAGAAGGATAAAACAACCACTCGAACAGTCCATTTCGCCCAAAAAAACAAACCGCGACCTACTAAATAGATGCGTGACCCCCACCTACCGTGTACATCCAGGTGAGATTTCCGTACAAACCCAATCTAACACCACTAGCGCAATAATCATCCAACTGACATATAGAGCATGTCAACCAAAGACTGCACCGGCTAACGTGAATTCCAAGATCTCTAAAGCACATCACGGGCTAATAAAAACTCGTTGCCACGGCGAACTTCCTAATGCGCGAAATTACTCCACGCCTATCCGCAACCCATACATTCCGACGACAACCGAACCTGACTCAGATAAACGAAACCAAAGTACTCAGCCCTACAGCCTATACAAGCGAGTCATTTTATCGCAAACAAGAGCGGACACTTAGGTCGATAAGAAGAAGCTCAAAATAATAAAATCAAACGGGAAAAACGGGAAAAACTCAAATAACAAAATACCATTATAAAAAAAAAGAGTTAAGCAATAAAGGGAAAGCAAAGGAAAAATTAATGACGTAAACATGAGAGTCATATTGTTTCGTTTTTCTACTATTCGGAATAAACAATTACAAATACAACGCTGTACTGAGACGGATCATCTCTAAATGGAGTCCAATATAGATGGAAGATGATTACAAAATCGATGGAAGTAAGTAAACTCGAATAATAAAATGCATGAAGTACCGAAAACTATAAAAGTGAATAATATTAGACTTCTAAAACAAAATAGAATTATGGATTATATCGTAAGTAATATAAAAAATGTGATAGAAGGAAAAAAAGTAAAGTGATCCAGAGCGAGAATCAATAAAAGACGAAAGACGAAGGAGAGCAAACAGGGGGTAATGTAGATGCAAATGATAAGAAATATTACGTTTTCAGAAACAGCTAGGAAATAAACTGACTTCTGAAGCAAGTTTCCATCTAGCGACCCTCAAGTCGAAAGCGACGCGTCGCGGTAGCAAATCGTGATTGTGTCATAAGAAACGCAACAGTGTGAAAGACGAATTGACATGGTGAACCCTTGGAGACAAACGTAAGCTATAGAAAAAAGAAGCCGTCTAAAACAAAAGAAACAGGAAAATCAGCCTGTAAAAAATCAGAGAAAGAACACCTCAAAACGATGGTGTTTGTGCGTAAGACACATAGTCGCGCCAAACATAACATTATCCGTATCAGTACCCAAAGACAATCAAATGAAAACCAAAATTGAAAACCTCTAGGAGTAGCTACCATGCTAAAGTGGGAAAAACTTAATAGACAGAAAATAATAAGGAAAACATACTGAATAAACATATTAAGAATCGGGTAACTAAGGCAGGATAAAGACTGACTGATACTGAACAACGCTAAATAAAAAAAAAGTCAGACCTGACTATGCATAAATAAGAAATCATGACAATTCGGAGGACTCCTGCCATATTGATAACATAAGAGTCGTATTAAATGGAGAATCTACAAATACGATACTGATCAAAATAATGTTTACTCGTAGAATGTGGGAGCAATATCTCTATGCATGATCCCAAATAGAAATAAGGTACAAGGGATATCAGGATAGGAAAGGAGTAGCAAAAATCTAAGCAAAATAATACGAATATCATTCTCCAACAGGGGGAAAAAAGAATAAAGATAAGCGATAGAAAAAATCAGTGCAACTGCACTATACATCAACTAGTGACGATAGTATCGGACATAGTTAAAGGGACGTGCATCTCCAAAAGTAAAGGAAACGCCAAAAAAAAAAAGAACTAAAAATAAAGCATGAAATGAATGGACACAAATTCGGAGACACTCCAGAAAAAGATAATGGAGCTTATAAAAAAGAAACCATTCATTCCACATATGGAAGTCAAAAAAGAACAAAAAGTACATGTGAAAAGTTGGCAATAAAGCGAGTGGCAGAAATTAATTAAATGTATAGAAGGATGTACAAACGTAGCCAAACTCAAGTATAACTGGTAAGAATATAAAGCAGCCCTGTCAGAACTCCACGAACGGAACAAATTTCCGATGAACAAAATCGTAAACCTTCGCACGAACAATCTATGCTCCTCTGAACTTACACCCTCTACCCTTTTACACCATCCATCACTTTCTTCTCCACCTATTTTATCTTCCCCTTCCCCCTCACCACGAATCTCTTCTTTCCTACCCCTTTTCGAATACATCAACTTGCTTACAAAGAAAGTTGTTGAGATTGATTTACCAAATACTTGAAGTATGTCAGGATCAACATGTTCCTCTTGTGAAGTGAGTAAAGCAAAACAGAAGTTCATTTTAAGTCAATAGACGTTCCAATTTTCAAAGGAACGGTATAAAATTTACATTCATATGGACTGTATGTGGTCCAATGCGGGTTGCAAGCACAAATGGGTAAGAAAACATATTCCTGGTAAACGTACGATGACTACTCCAATACACCTGATGCCTCTCTTCTAACATTCCAATGAATGTGAAACAACCAGAAGTTTAAAAGAACCTTTCTCAACGAGAAACCAAAGATATCTCAAGCCCCAGTAATTTTCTGAATTGGTCACTGACGAGAGGTACAAAGTTCTTAAAAAAAAGAGCACTCCATGCATTCTTTAAATAAGAAGGAAATGTCATCAAGACTTCTACCCCTAACACCTGAACAGAATGGTGTTTTCGAAAGATGAAACCGCACTCTCATTGAGGCTGCTCGTACGATGCTTTGAGCTTCTAAACTTCCTTTATTCTTTTGGGCTGAAGCAATTGCAACTTCATGCTATACTCAAAACAGATCAATCATCATCCTAACTCATGAGAAAACGGCATATCACATCATTAATGACAGAAAACCCTCAATTAAACACCTTCACATCTTTGGTTTGCACTTAGTGTTACCTTACCAGAGAGGTGAGAGCTTGGATAAGATGAAAAGAAAAAATGGGCTCCTTGCATTTTTGGTGGGATCTCACTCCATTCAAAAGTGATACGTGACTACAACAAGAGAACAAGGTTGAAAGTTTAATCCATCCATCTCTGATTTTATGATGAATACACAAAGAGGAGTCAGAGACGTCGTTGCCTAATGAGCACATCAGGCCTCGTTCCCCCACGACAAAAAGGCGTCTGTTTAAGACAACGCCAGAACCCTGCACCAGAACTACAAAATGTTTCTCCTTCAGCAGATACAACAGCTCCATCACAACAAGAGTTGGATCTTCTTTTCGGTCCTTTGTATGATGAATATTTTCAATATGGGTACTTTTATCGTGTCAACAAGTGCAACTTCTCCCATCGTTGGAGGGGGTGACCACCCGATAATATCTGCTCACAAGACAACACCCTTCACGAATAATCACCTTATACACCCTACATCAGTACCGACAACCTCAAAAACATGTCATGCTGAGGAAAACACGATAGATCAAGCAGAATTTACCAAATCCGTTTCAGTACCACCGGATACACGAACCTATGCTGAGTCATCCTCAACGCAATATTGGTCATCCAAATGTGCATTACCTTTTCAAGCAACCTCAGATTTCCGAATAACCGAAGACAAAAAGATCACCCTTTAACTCAAGTTCGTGAAATCCATCTAGAGCCAGTGCAAACAAGACACAACTTTCAACAGATTCTTGAAATGTGTATAGTTCGCACTCACCAATGATTAATAGGTTGAAGAGCCGAAAAACATTAAGGAGCAATGCTGATTCTGCATATGTAACATTGCAGGAAGAACTTCATACGATTTGACAACAACAGAGTCCCTGGGAAACTATTGACAAAAACCTTTTGGCAGAACGTAATCAAGCTAAAGTGTTATGGAAAAACAAAAAGATGACTAGACCAAACTGTAATTTCGCAACAAAGCACGACTTGAAGCAAAGGTTATGCCAGAGAAGAGGTATAGATTTCGAAGAATCATTTGTTCCAGTTTTCTCGCTTGGGAGCTGTCAGGATTTTTGTCGCATATGCTGCACACAAGTCTTTTCCAATTTATCAGATGGACGTGAAAACGGCATTTCTTAATGGTCCATTGAAGGAGGAGGTTTATGTTGCACAACCAGACGGATTTGTTGATCCTGATCATCCAGATAAAGTTTACCGTCTAAGGAAAGCATCTATATGATTGAAACAAGCTCCGAGAGCCCTGAAAGTATGAACTCACAAAATTCCTGATTTCTAAAGGTTTTACTAAAAGATAATTGACCCCGACCTTAATCCACGATAGAAATACGGGGAATACATTCTACTTGTGCAATTTTACGTTGATGACATTAAGCTTTGGTTCCACAAACCTAATTTTCAAAACTTTTGAAAAATTAATGCATGGTATATTTGAGATGTCCTTAATTAATGGGGTAAATGAAATTCTTTTTAGGACTTTAGTATCCACTAACCCCATAGCGTATTTTTTAACAGTCTTGCCAGAAGTACACTTTAGAGATTTTGAAAAAATATGGTATGGAAAAAGGACAAAGCATTGGTACACCAATGGTTATGAAACCTAAATTAGATGCAGACTTGAGTGGCACACTCGTAAACCAAACTGACTACCGTAGCAAAATCGGGTCACTCATGTATCTGACATATAGTAGACCAGACATAGTGCAAGCTGTATGTTATTGTGCAAGATATCAAGCAAGACCGACTGAAAAACACCTCAAGAGGTTAAAAGGATCTTTCGATACTTAATAGGTACCATTCACATAGGCACTCTGGTATCCGAAAGGGTTCTGGCTTTGAAACTAACATCTTATTTTCAGATGCCTTAACAAGCCGTTGCCTTGATACCTGTCAAAAACACTTCTGGAGGAAATACATTTTCCTAGGTGATAAGTTAGTCAGCTGGATGTCAAGAGAAGCAAGTACTATACTGCATATATGTCAACACAGAGGCTAATACTGGCATTATCTGCAAGATGTGCTCAGTAGATGTGGATGCAGGACACAGCTTCAAGATATGGCATTCAACTACAACAAAATAAGCCGTATTATTGCTACTTCTCAGATCAGCCCTAGCATAATACATGCAACCTCTTGGCAAGCAACACCGTACCAAGCAAATCCATAACTCGGTACACTTCATAAAGGAACAGGTTGAAAACTTAAAATTGAATCGTATTTTGTAGAATGAAAACCAATTGGCTGACATGTTTACTAAAGCCCTTCCCAAAGAAAGGTTTCAGTATCTCGTCATACAAATTGGTATGAGATGCTTGACTCCAGCAGAACTGAAGGTTCTGCTGAAAGAATCTGTGCTTATACCTCAATCAATCATCAACAGTACTGTTTTTGATAAAAAAAAAAAAATACAAAAATATAAAATTTCAAAAAGAAAAATAAAAAAATATAAAATTTCAAAAAGAAAATACAAAATCAAAAAATTAGAAAATATTTCAAAAAATATTATTCTCGACATGTCTCTTGGAATCGATAACATTTACGTACCTAGAAATGTTGATTAACATCGACACGGGCGTGTAAATGAAGTTCGAACAGGAGTTTCAAAAGTTTTCAAAACATGTATCATATAATTTTTCATCAATGGCTTAAAGTGGCAAATATCATTATCATACCCCAGACTTCAAATAAAGAAAGTTTTATCCATAAAGAAAACTTATCCTAACAACTAGAAATTCAACTTTTCTCGTTCTTGAGCTGATCTTACAAGACATTTAAAGTTTTGAGCTCAAGAACAAATAGTGTACTCAAAGTGCGCTTACCCTTTAGAATGGAAGAAGAGTCTTCTATCATTATGTTTTTCAAAAAATGTTGAACACAATTTTGTCAAGAATTTCTCACTGACATTCATAATCTTTCAAAATTGTGTGTTTCAACACACCCATCATTCAAGGGGGAGTTTTCCAAAAAACAAACAACGTTTAATGTGTTTGATACATCATCATCACGACCATGATCTTATTATTCAACCATATCCCCAAATAAGTCTCTTTATAACAACAGATAATAGATGACAATTCAATAGAAAGATAGTTATAAGAATGACTAAAGTTTCAACCCAATTTTATATTCATTTAGACAACTTGGTACATTGTTTTTGGTGTCAAACATAGGTAATAATTTAAGGGGGAGCAAGTTTATGTTTTCATGTATTCAGAGCTAAGAAAAAAGTTTTTCCCTTCGCCCATGACCTTTTCAAGACAAATATTAATCACAGTATTTCAACAAGCTAAGTGACTTAGACTTTTTAAAATAAGAAAAAGAAATGGTAATTAAAATGTTGATCTAAAAGACCAAAGTGCTATCCAGAAAAAAGTTTTTAAGGACAATCGTCAAACCCTACAACCATCTTATTTCACAACGTATCTGAAGTCATAAGGTGTAAGGTTAGGTATTTGACTATGATCCAACCATAACCGAGGATCTACCCAGGACTGATATAGTGTTAAGTATTTGATATTGGACTATTATATTTGTCTCCATAGTGTAGAAATAGCAGTTCCTTAGTATGATTAGAGATGAAGTCTATAAGGGAAGAATGCCGGCAAAAAAGATGAGCTAAACATTGAACAATCACAACAAGGTTTAGTAATAGACTCTTGGGAAGCATTTAAAGTTGTGTATTGAAGATATTAAAAAGAAATGTATGGAAAAAGGGAAAAAAGAAATAGAAGCCATCCACAACAACTCAAGGGCAGAAACCGGGTCAATACATATGCAGTAAGAATCCACAATGTTTGATTGCTGAGCGATAGAAGATGACATCATGGACCCAGAGTAGATGCAATGCACATAACCCTCCCCCAGCCATTCAAGTTTCTCACAAAAGAAACTAGTCTCATTAGTCACTGAGATACACTCAACTACTATTGACTTTCTCTACGTCCAGTTAGTTAATAATTAAATAGGTTTGCAAAGTCTGCTCCATCCTCCGATTACTAGAAAACCAAAATGCCACTAATCTATGTCTAGAGCCTAAGAGATCATCTAAATAAATATCATTAGGATACATTTCCAGGACAAACACTATGTTGAACATCATTTAAGTCACAAGCTGTTAACAAGGAGTCATACGCATTATCTTGTGATTGCAGCTGAGAACATTTAGTGAGTTGAATACTCTTTAGTATTCATAAGTTACAATGTGAAATCCTTCCCAGGTCATCATCAAACAGCACTCGCGTAGGTGACTTTGCGAGATCAAAACGAATCAAGGCTTGAGTCAACTGGATATGTGATGAAATGTCCAGTAAATGAAATGACGACATAATGCAGAAAGATATTAACTATCTGATTCACTCTACCGAGTTGTCCTGCTTTGAGACATGCTGGTAATGAGACACTAAGCAAGCATGTTAAATCTAATACATCTGTTAGGGAAGACCTACGCTTTGAGGCTGGAAACCCTGTCAAAGAGATTCTTTGAATCTACCTGATCACAAATTACATATTTAATACTGATAAAAACGGTCCTAACAAACTGGAGGCTAATCTAACTAAAAAAACCGGACGAATGACAAAAGCCATATTCGACCACGGACCGCTTTATTGCTAACTGTTTAATTTTAGGATACATAAAGATGGAGATGGGATGCCTTATTTCCCGCTAAGATGGAATTCATAACCAACATGCTAATGCTCAACTACAAAGACATTCCATAAGCATCAAGATACCAAGATTCATTGAAGCTCAAGAATTAAAAGACAAAGACTTTCCGCACAAACTCTGATATACAAGAACTTCCTTCAAAGATATCAAGTCTATCAAGGGAGATTGTTAAGTCAAGCTTTTCAAGATGATGCAAAGTATGAAGCAGTGTTTGGTCAAGACCAAGATCTGGAAGGTGGCAAATACGATCAAGACGAAGATAAAGATTAAAAGATCTCGGACGAAGAATATACAAAGTCTAAAGACAAAGACAAAAGTCCAAGATCAAAGATCACAAAGCATGAAGGAACAAGCCTACAATGTAGAAAAAGACAAAGATCACAGAGAGCTTTAACTACCAAAGCAATCTCATGTGATGTCCACGAAGGAGTGACACAATGAACCTCACTTCGGGTGAGATTAAGCCTCAAAATATTGAGTCGAACAATGGAAGTTCGTTCATAAGTATATTAAATCCCTCGGTTACTACATAAATAGGCTAACGGGTAAAACAGGCTCGTATTTTGAAAACTTCTAATCTGGTCACCGTGTATCGGTGCGAAAGTCGAAAGTAACCCGTATCCCTGCCCTAGAATTACTAAAGGCATGCAAGCCTTTATAGAGTCTTCACATAAAGAATACTCCCTCCCCCAAGGAAGGAGAGGAGGTTGGATCCATTTGTAAACTTTTGATATTGCAAGTAAACTTTCAATTCTCTCTCTATTTTCTCTCCTTCTCTCTCTACAATACTTCCTAGTTTCTTCTCTTTTCCTTATTTTCTTGTTAATGTTAATGAAGGAAGTGATTAAGGGTTACCAGTACAACATATATCAATTCAAGAAATCATGAGATTACTTATCAAGACGACACATATTAGAGTCCGTTCCTTGTTCTAGCGCTGGTATTATAGAAGTAACGCCCCCGGGACAACATTTCGATGCACACGTTTTTTGGGGTTGTTACACTAGTGATCGTGTATTGATTGTGAAGATGGTAGATTGTTTCTAACTAAAGTAGGACTCCGACATTTAGCTTAGTGTCAGAAAATAACCGAGTGACGTGTAAACGGTTTTCTCTCCGCCTGAAGGGAGCTTGTTGACATAGTTAAATCTTGAAAGGTTACTTTGGGGAGTAGAGTAGGGCGAAAAGAGCTTCGTAGCCGAACCCCTATAAATCTTGGTGTCTTGGTTTGATTGTTCCTTCTCTTATCTCCTTATATTTTTATGATTGTTATTTTCCATTAGCTTAGAAATTTACTTGATTTGATTCATATTTGTGGTTGATAAAACATACTACTCGACTAAAGTATTTGAAAAGCAAAGTTTTTAAAACTAAAATGAACCTGTAAACTATTTAACCCCCCTTCTAGCTTCCACATATAAAAAAACCCACCAAAATATTGAGTGAGCCGGTAGTATTGTAGACTTTAGAACTTGGCATGTACATCATTTCGAGACCTAATTGATTAGCATGAATAAGAAGTTAAAAGAATGCAACATTAAGAATTCCACTCCAAAAGCCTATAGCGTGTGTTTATCACTTGTCACACTGACATTGTCGCCTCGCTGGCTGAATAACCGTGATATACCCCTTTTGTTGCACTCATTATAGTGCAAGATACCCCTAGAACGAACCTTTGTTGAGCCAATCTATGATTTCCAACTCAAGTGTTATATGTTTTGTTTCAACACACCATTTTTTCTGGCTACCTAAGTCCATGGTTCAAGAAATGAGTTTTGAAAATTGGCTTTTTCATTGATGACATATTATATTGATAATATGAAGACCCCTCGGTTCTATCACTTTTGATATTGTTTATCTCAAGTAGGGGGATGTATTGTTGTGTACAGAGAAAATGTAAGAAATAAAATAAAGAAAAAGTGGTGCAACTATAAGCCATTTAGTTTAAGAACTCCTGATGTTGGTTACGTGTTATAAAACCAACAAGTGTAAAGGTGGTGCAACTATAAGCCACCTAGTGTTTGGAAGATGATGCAACTATAAGCCATCTGATGTATGAAGAATGGGTTAGCATGCTCCGCAACATCTCATTATGAGCCTAGCCCCTCATGACGAAATTGATCAGATTTTCAGCACTGATGAACTTGGACTATGGGTTTGAAGTACACAGTAACTGGTAATGGATACCTATAGATATTTTTTACCTTGACTATTTGTTTAGTGTTTTTATATTAGCAACACTTAAATGTGAATACCCATGTCTATCCTAACCCTTTTAAATCACCCTCTAAAAACCAAATTACCGCTTGTTGCTTAAGAATTGAGAATTATTTAGACCCTAATTCTAACTGGTGCAGATTTGTGTACTTTCCAAGCTTATGATAGAATACATGCTATGACTGTGCAATTGAGCGATCACCCCGAAAATGAAACACTTAGACTAGTGGAGAGCTGAGTGACTTTTTATCCCCTTTTCGTGAGGTGTTCGGCTTTGATGTTTTCTAGCATAAGAGTTTTATAAATTCATTTCTTGAAGTTATTCTTGAGAAATCTTTTTATGAAATGTTCTAACAGGTTCTACTTGAGGGCAAGCAGAAGTCAAGTGGGGGGATATTTGATAACATCAAATATTTAATACTTTTTGGTGGCAAAATACCCCCTATATTACCTGCAAATGTTTCACTAACACTCGAAAATGAGATATTTTCTATCATTTTGTAGTTTTCAAGTAAAATACAGGAAAGTGACAAGAAACAAGGGAAAAAGGACTCAAAGTGTAAATATTTGAAGAATGTTATGGCGTAACACCAAAAATGGTTACACCGTAACATATATTAAGTAAGTACAAAGATCAAGGACAACGTTACGGCGTAACACCATATATTTGGAAGGAAATCTTGTCAAAGTTAGAGTTACGACGTAACACCATATCCAGTTACGCCGTAACCATGAAGATCCACAAATATGGAATGAAGATCACGTACTTATGGACATTATTTGAAGGTTACGGCGTAACACCATATCTGGTTACGCCGTAACAAATTGTTTAAATATGGAATGCCGTGTATGATGGTTACGGCGTAACACATTTAAAAGTTATGTCGTAACAGGTTCGATACCTATAAATAGAGGCCTCATTCAAGCTATTCTGATATCACTTCCTCCACAGCCAATTGGAGAGGCGACAAAGGCTTCCAACCTTCGAAGAATTCCACCTGGAGTCTAAGGGAGATCACACTTTACTTACTTTTTGTATTTAATCGTTCAAATACGAATACTGTAAGAATTATGAGTTTTCAATCTATGATTTCTTCTATTTCTTGTTGTGTTTCCGTTACCATGTGCGGCTAAGCACTTAAAGTGCTTGCGTAGTTATGTAATTACTATTGTTATGATTGTGTCCTGTTAAATTATGGTTTCGTTAGATATTCCTTGACTATCGTGTAACCCTGGGTTTTGGTAGTACGGGTGGTTTGGACCTAGCTTGCCCCATTATTGGATTATCTAGTCAATATGGGATCTAATCGGTACTAGGGAGGATTACTAACTCTTTACCTAGTGTAGGGACTAACCGATCACCGCACTTATCACTTAATATACTTAAAAAGCACAAGAACTCTTTCAGAGAGGGTTAATAATCTTTATAGATTATTAGATATGTTTTAGGAATAGTTGGGATTAATTACTGCAACCTGGATAACCTACCTCCCATACGATTTGGGACTGATTCAGAATCGCAGGGAGTATAGGATAGACTAAATATGCACATTCAAGTCTATCGACCTTAGAAACCACTAATGAAACCATAGTTTAACATTGCACAAGAAAGCGTTTTCATAACAACAATAATGAAGTAACTAGGTTAGCACGTTTTCTCTCTTGATATCTCCAACTCTTTTAATTTCCAGTTATTTATTTATTGTTATTTATTTCAAATCAACTCAAAAACCATTTTCAAAACGTGACATTTCAAATTAAAAATAATTACAACTTTGGGACGATCTCGGATTTATTGTTTTGTACTACCCACGATCGGGTTCTATGCCCGTTAGTGCGTTGTCAGGTAGATCGAGTTTTATAAATTTAAAATTTGGTAATAATATATTTTAAAATAAAATACGCATCAAGATGATCTATAATAATAAATTGTTTATAAACTGTCTAGAAATCTGTGCCGAAACAGTCTATATAAACTGTTATATAAAAACAGGTTTTAATATATATTTAATTATCGAAATCTCATAAAATTCATATCTCCTTTGTTATAGCTCTATTTTCGAGTTCTTTATATGCACGGAATCGTCTTGAAGTGAACTATTTAATTATCAAGTCTAAACTTTGCATAATAATTCGTTGAAGAACAGAATATACAAACTGTCCAAAAATAAATTTATAAAACTTATTTTATAAATTTTTCCATGATATAAATATTACAAGTCCTCTAAAATCACTATTACAACATCTACCTATTATATAAAATAGGCTTTCTTGGAACTCATCTAAAAGCAAAAAACCTATAAAAATGACAAGTGTCGCATAAAAATAATCAACGTCTATGGTTACACCAGCAATTAATACTTCATTATTTTCTTCTAAACAAAAATACCTACCGACCTCCTTCATAAAATCAAAACATCAGTTTTTTTATCAAAAAAAATTAAAACATCAGTTTTTTATCA